>VMDO01018650.1:0-41658 GCA_007922755.1 Pedetes capensis
GTGTGTGTGTGTGTGTGTGTGTGTGTGTGTGGTACTTGGGGATTGAACCCAGGGCCTCTCATGAATGCTTTGTAAGCACTCCGTCACTGAGCTCCACCCCCTAACCCATTTTTTACTTTTTATTTTAAGGCAGGGTCTCACTAAGTTACATAGGCTGCCTCTGGCCTCAAACTCTCTCCCAAGTTGCTGGAATGACAGTGGCATGTGCCACTTTGCCTGGCTAGCTCCAAGAACTTTTATCTTTTAGCAATTCACATAAAATATTTACAGATGAAATTACACTTTTGGGATTTGCTGTAAAGTCATGTGGAATACATTTCAATTGAGAAAAGTGGGCTGATGATTGTTGAAGCTGGCTAAGGGCACCCAGGGATCCGTTATTGTTTTTTGTTTGTTTTTTGTTTTTGTTTTATTTTGTTTTGTTTGCAGTACTGGGGAGTTGAACCCAGGGCCTCAGGCATCCTTTTTGCAAGTGTTCAACTATTGAACCGTACCTCCAGCCCATTTTTTACTTTTATGTTTTGAGACAGGGTCTCACTAAATTGCAAAGGCTGCCTCTGACCTCGAATTTACAGTCCTCATGCCTCTACCTACTGAGTCACTAGGATTAAAGTTATGCAAAACCACACCCAGCCATTATACTATTAAATGTACACTAATATTTTTAGAATAAAAACCTCTTTTGCCATTTGTTTTTTAAAAGCATTTCAGCACTTTAGGTTTTGAAGATCAGAACAACAATGAAAAAGAAAACTGTCCCAGTGTTTCATAATGGATAATTATGTCTTGGGCTGGAATTGTCCTCTGATAGCATCTTGCTGGGATGTTGTTAAATGCTGATAGACGTGAAATAATGGCACTTGGAAAACAATTAAATGACAGACAAAGGACTACAGTAACAATGAAGATGCTGACATCAAAGATGCACATAAAGGATTTGAATAAACTTATTTCAAATTTTTAAAATTTGAGAGTGTAAAGACAGCAATATGTATAAACTAGTTAAGTATTTCTCAAAACATTTAAGAATGTGGGTAACCAAAGGAATAAATTAAATATTATACGTAGGCATTTGACCATGTCAGTGATTCTTAACCAGGGGTGATTTTTGTCCTCCAGTTGACATTTGTCAATGTCTAGACAGCTTTTTGGTGGTCACAACTGGCAGGTTGGGTGGCAGGGTGTGTTTCTGGCATCTGATGGGTAGAGGCTAGAGATGCTGCCAAACATCCTATGATGCTATAATGCACAGAAGAGCCCTTATAACAAAAAACATTATTTGGCTCAAAATATTTGTTTTGTTTTGTTTTTGCAGTATTTGGGGGCTGAACCCTTGGCCTTGTGCATATTTTGCAAGTGCTCTACCACTAAGCTACACCCCCAGCCTATTTTTATTTTTTATCTTGAGTAAGAGTCTTGAAAGCTACTTCTGGCCTTAAACCTGAGCTCATCCTGCCTCTGACTCCTGAGTTGCTGGTATTACAGGTATGTGCCACTGTACCTGGCTAAGGTGAAAATGTTAATAGTGCTGGGATTGAGATGCTCTGGGCTATATTTTCTACGTTCCTAAAACATATATTTAAGTTGGCCTTAAAAATCTCTTTGGGGAGCTCATTGTCAAGAAAATAGAAGATTGCTTATTTTAGTTGCTTTGGCTTATATTTCAAAGATTCCTTCAGCAAATAATTTTTTTTTTTTTGTACTAGAGGGTTGAATCCAGGGCCTTGCACATACCACTGAGCTGCACCCCCCAGCCCATTTTTTATTTTTTATATTGAGACAGGGTCTCACTAAGTTACTCAGGCTGCCTTTGGCCTTGAACCTACGAACCTCCTGCCTCTACCCCCTGAGTCACTGGAATTAAAGGCATGGACCACCACACCTGGCTTAAATAAATTTATTTTAAATTTAAATTAAATTTCTTTTAAATGAGATGGGCTCCCCGTTTCCACCCTCACACTCCCTTTCGTCTGTTCTTAGCACAGCAATGCAGTTGAACCCATTCAACTTCAGTCAGATTACATCACTCTTCTGCTCAAAAATCTTGAGTTGCTTCATCTCCTCTAAAGGAAAGCCAAAGTCCTTCAAAATGTCTGTGAAGCCCTATGAGACCTGACCTCATCTTCTCTTTCTCACTCCTCCACTCTAGTCACTCTGGTCAAAGATGTGTGCAAGGTCTTGACAGAAGAAATCATAAAATAGTTACAAAGTAATTAAATAAGAATTAAAAGAATAGAAATGTACCAAATTGATGCATGAGACAGTCAATATGATATAAATTCTTTCCAACTTAATTTACACATGTGATTCCAGTACAACTCAAATCCCAAGAGAATTTTCCAAGGAACATGACAAGCTGATCCTGAAAATTCCCAATGAAAGAGCAAAGATCCAAGAATAGCCAACAAATTTCTGAAGAACAAGGATATACAAACAACAAAGATGTATGATAGGACTTTTCCTATCATGCAACAAATCTATCAAGTATTATGGGAGAAGGACGTAGCGATCCACCCCCAGAACAATCCCGAAAAAACAGTCAGCCATTGAAAATCCCAATGAGGGTCACTATGAGTCAGACAAGACTCCATGGCACCTAACAACAACAAAGTTACAAAATTACAGCATTAAGATGAGGTAGTATTAATAGATGGATTAAAAAAAACCTCCAAAGAAACAAAACAGAGAGCTCAGAATCAGAGAGCATATCTGAGATTTTGCACGTAGGATAGTGTGGAGATGGAATGCTGACCACGCACAGCCACTGTCCCTGCTCTAACTAAGCAGTAGCACCCAAAGATCTTGAGGATTTACTGGGGAGAGGGGATGTATGAGGTGGGCATGTCTTGCGGTGTGTTTGTGTGTTTGCAGTGCAGATGTTTATGTGACCATGTGGAGTAGGACTGTTGGCAGAGAGTGAGTGGAGGGTCTTCTGTGTGGCAGGGAAGGGATGTCTGTGCAATTGCACGCATTACGTATCTGAAGAAGTGCTTCATCTCATAGGTTACAAAATACACCATGCTCAGGTTGTGTCATTTGGTAACAGTTTGTGTGTAGTGTCTGGTGAGGGGTCACAGGTTGCATGTGTGGATGACAAGGGTCAGTTTGTATGTGTGTGAGGGTATGTTTTGTGTGATGTGTGCAATGGAAATCTGCATCTCTTGGTATATGTTAAATGTGTACAAGTGGGGAGAGGATGTATGCTCTGCACGCGCAAGTGTGTCTGTGTGTGTGTGTGTGTCCATGAGGGGGTGTGGTGGGGAGAAATCAGACATAACCTACCTCTGAGGAGCCCTCCAGAGCCTGTCTCCAGTGTTCTTTGGGGCAGCAAACCAAAGACGCCAAGCCTGACCCTCTCACCCACCCCACCAGCCTCTTACCTGAGCAACAGCAGGAATGGTGATCTAGGAGGTGACAAAGAGGCCAAGCGGAAGGCGGGCTGCTGAGAGCACATTTCCTTGAGAGCATGTTTCCTGGACGGTCTCTCAGGGAGCTCAGGAAGCAGGGCAGGGAATAAGGAGTAGGCAGAAGGCAGGCTCAGACCCAAGTGTGTGAGTCACTTTATTCTACCTCCAGTTCTTACTTGTTCAGTGGCAGCAACAGGATGAAGAATAAGAAGCCTGCCTACTGGCTCTGCTGGATGGGCAAAGCCTCTGAGGCCAGGAAGCCAGTTCCTTGGGTGGGGTCCCAACCCCAAGGTCACACTAGGCTGGGCCCATCTGATGCTGAACCCCTCTGGGAGGAAGGGGTAGGCTGGGATGGCAGAGGAGGGAAGAACTGGGCCTCATGTCTGAGGGGGAGAGGGGCTTGACCTAGAGAACTTCCTAGCACTGTCCTCAGGAATCTGAGCTTCAATAGGTACAGACCCAAATCCAATGAGCCCCATAATAGAAAAGACCTAAAGCTGCTTTCACCTGTAGCTGTGGCCCTGTGACATTTGATCGGAAGCTAAGCAGGGTCGGGCCTGGTTAGTACTTGGGTGGGAGACCGCTGGGAACACCAGGTGCTGTAGGCTTGGGAGACAGACCTGTCAACCCACTCCCAAAAATCAATCCGCCATTGAAAACCCTATGAACAGTACTGACAATAGTATTTTGCCGGCTGTATGCAGGGTCGGTATGAGTTGGATACTGACTCAATGGCACCTAATAACACCAACAAAGCTGCTTTCAGAAGACACTTCTGTGTGAAGGACACATATAGGACTAGAGAGAGGCCCATAATAGTCCTTCCCACAGTGACCTCCACCCAAGGAAGAAACAGCCATGTCTTCAGAGATGCTCAGTCTGTTGGGAAAGAGAAAATTTTGAGCCAGACGTGGTGGTGAACACCTGTAATATCAGCACTTGGGAGGCTGAGGCAGGAGGATTGATGCAAGTTTAGGGCCACCCTGGGCTAAACAGTTAGACTCTGTCTCAAAAAGCCAGGGGGGCGGAGGGAAGAAAGAAAATTCTGCCTTCTTCGGAATCCACCCCCAGCTGTGAGGGAGACAAAGCTCTCTCCACCCTCACGAGCTCCCAGTCAGAGTAGACAACCCTTCCTCTGAGGAGGCCCTAGTCTGACTGAGGCAAAGGACTATAGTTGTGGCAAAAGCCTACGACTTGCCTAGACCTCCAAGTTGTCCTGTTCTATGCTCAAAGTTACTCCACCTGCCCCACCTGCTTCCTGTCCTACTGCCCCACTGCCTCTCTACCTCCACCACCTCCTCATCAAAATATCTGATAATGGAGCATAGATGGTGGGTCACAGAGGGAGACAGTGGAACATGGCACAGACAGATATTTTCAAATATCAACTCTAAGAATGCACTACATTGGAGTTTGACTGTCACCTCTGGTCCTCAGCTTGAGCCCTCCAGTCAACATCCCTAAGCCTTGGTTGCCTAGATCTGTAACAGCAACACAGGCTCCCAGTATCATACCTAGCATGATGCCTACCACATGGCAGGGACCCAGTTAATGAAAATCTCTTTACTGCCAGGTGTACTAGAGCACCCCTGTAATCCCAGCAGTCAGGAAGCAGAGGCATGAAGAGCCCAAGTGCAAGGCCAGCTTTGGGCTACACAGCAACATCAAGTCCATTCTGGGCTACACAGTGAAACTTTGTTAAAAAAAGAAAAGAAAAGAAAAGAAAAGAAAAACAAAGAAACAAAGAAAAAAGAAAGGAAAGAAAGAAAAAAGAGAAAGGAAAAGGAAAGAAGGAAGGAAAGGAAGAAGGGGAGGGAGGGAAGGAAGGAAGAAAAGAAAGGAAGGAAAAAGAAATAAAAAATGAGTGAATAAATGAATGAGAGAAAGAAAGAGGGAGAGAGAAAGAAAGAAAAAGGAGGGAAGGAAGGAAGGGAGGAAGGGAGGAAGGAAGGAAGGTAGGGCTCTGGGCACAGTGGTGCACGCCTGTAATCCTAGCAATCTGGGAGGCAGAGGCAGGAGGATTGCAAGTTCGAGACCAGAAGCAGTCTTCATAATTTAGCGAGATCTTGTCTCAAAAAGTAAAAAATTGGGCTGGGGGTGCAGCTCAGTGGTACAGCACGTGCAAAGCATGCAAGCATGAGGCCCTGGGTTCAACCCCCAGTACCAAAAGACAAAAGAAAAAAAAAAAAAAAGATCATTTTATTTATCCAGGCTCTTGCCTAGCATCCCAGAATCAGGGATCAACTCCTTTCTCCATATCAGACTCAGAGAACTTACTAAAAACAAAGGTTTCACCAGGTGCAGTGATGCATACCAATAATCCCAGTGACTCAGGAGGTAGAGGCAGAAGGATCACAAGTTTGAGCCCAGAGGCAGCCTTTGTAACTTAGTGAGACCCTGTCTCTATCTAAAAAATAAAAAAGGGGGTAGGGGTGCAGTTAAATTGTAGAATGCTTACAAAAGTATGTGTGAGTGCCTAGGTTCAACCCTTCAGTCCCTGGCGCAAAAAAAAAAAAAAAAAAGGTTTCAGCTGAGAGTTGTTAGCTAAGTGATAGAGCATGTGCCTAGCACGCACAAGACCCTGGTTCACTCTCTAGCACCAAATAAACAAATAAATAAATAAAGTTTTTCAAAGTCCACTTCCAGATATTCTGATCCCACAGTGCTAATAATGGGGCCTAGGAAATGAATTTTGTTTGTTTTGAGAGTGAAACAAAGTTACAGAGTTTATTAATTATAGGCTTTACAATACATCCAGGCCCTTTGAGAGAGAGAGAGAGTGAGAGATGCATCCAAGACAAGGACATGGACTTACCAAGAAGGCAAAGAAAAAGAAGCCAAAACAAAGGACCAGAGCACATGAACCCTCTGATTTTATTTCACCTAGGGCACACCCTGTAAGAAATGGAATTTTAACAATTCCAGCTGATTCTACGGTAGCAAGCCTATAGGCCAGAGCATGCTTGGTGGGACTCAGAGAAAGCCTGGGGTTGGAAAAAGAGAGTTCAGTCATCTAGGGGCTCCTTCTAGCTACGCTTACCTATGTTCTCCTTTGGGAATGGCTGCCACACTGAGCCACAGGTACAGGGCAAGGAAACTGGCATCCCTGAGGGAGCCCCAAGCTCTCCCATTCTTCTGCCTCTCAGAGGACTGGCTGTCCCAGCCCAATGGTTCCAGACCTGGCTGGGTTAACCTGGGATCTTATTAAAGATTTAGCTATCTCCCCACCAAATACTGTGTAGGTGCACTCCACTCCCATGAACATGCACATGCACACACACCACCCTAAATCCTAAATCAGATTATTTGTTGTTGTTGTTAGGTGCCGTCAAGTTGGTGTCTGACTCACAGCGATGCTATGTACAACAGGTAAAACACTATTGTCTGTGCTTCTCTGCTATTCAAAGGGTTTTCAATGGCAGATTATTTTGGGGGAGTGGGCTGCCGGGTCCTTCTCCCAAGCCTACAGTATCTGGTGTTCCCAGGAGGTCTCCCATCCAAGTAAACCAGGCCTGACCCTGCTTAGCTTCTAAGATCTGACTGGCTCAAACACCACAGTGGTATGGCTTCAGGCAAATCAGATTACTTAGAGACCAGAAAAATGTCCTTTTAACAAGTGTCCATTGTGTCCTCAGTCCTGAGCTCTGTCACCCAGTTCTTGGAGATGGACACCACACTGGGACAGTGGGGCAGAAAGCAGCAGCCACGGCATACCTCACTGTGTCCCACACCCAGTTTCCCTGACCTTCTCAACCCCCAAGGCACACATGTAAGAGACGAGGAAGCCAAGGCTCAGGGAAGTTTCAGATTTTCATAAGGTCTCTCAGGTCCCAGAGCAGCAGGATTCAAGCTCCAGGCTGTGATGTGCACCTGTGGTCCCAACTCCTCAGCAGACTGAAGTAGGAGGATCGCTTGAGCCCCAAAGTTCCAGGCCTGCCTGGGCAACATAGCAAGACCCTGTCTCAAAAAGCAAAACAAAAAACAGGGCTGGAAGTGTAGTTCAGTGGTGGAGCACTTGACTAGGATGTGTGAGGCACTGGGTTCAATCCGCAGCACTGCCAAACTAAAACAACAATCTTCCTGTCTGAGGTTTGTTCTTTTGCCAATAAACAGAACCTCACTAGAGTCCACAGGACAGAAACAAGCGTATCTTTACCCTTATTTTGCTGAAGAGGAAGCAGCTAAAGTCCAGAGAGAAGTGACCAGCCACAGTCACAAAGCTAGTAAGCGCAAAGCAGATACTCAAGATAACTCTGAGCCCCTCTGTGCTCATTCCTTAATACCCTTGCAGAGCCCAGAGACCCTGATTCCAGGAGCAAATGAACCAGATGTGCTAGGATGGGCCTGCGGGAGGAAATGGAGAAGAGAGAATGCTGCTTCTCTGAGGTTCTGCCCTCAGGCAGGCCCAGACCCATCCACAACCTCCCACAAACTTCCTCCAACCTCCACTGGGCCCAGGGAAGCAAGAGTGACCACAAGGTCAGCCTGGCTGTGGCTGTCCCAGGAAGCAGCTGAGAAGACACCGCCAGATGTGTGGGAACGCAGGTGACTGGATTGCCAGTGGCAAAGACTAATGCTTTCAGTGGTTACATTTTGGTTTTCTGCTTTTTTTTTTTTTTCCCCTACAGTTCTGGGGGTTTGGACCTAGGGCGTCATGCATGCTTCTGCAAGCGCTCTAGTACTGAGTCACACTCCCAGCCCTACACTTAGTTTTTTTAAAAGTACAATTTCCACTCTACATGTGAGGAAGCTGAGGCTCAGAGTTGACGTCATTGCTGGCCCAAATGCCAAGATTCTCACCCTCGCTGAGTAGCTCTTTCCACTTCTCCTCTGCCCAGTGGAGACTCAACAACAGTTAGCTATACAGAGGGAGGTGTCGGGTGGCAGCTCCCTGCTCCATCCCGCTTGGAAGAGGAGTAAAGTGGATCATCCAGCCTCTCCTATCTGGGCCCTCATATTCCTCTACTGAACCTTTCCGGCCTGGAGCTCACCTTAACCTCTTCATGGGTGAGGGACTTGTAGAGGCTGCCACAGCCCTGCCCGTCAGTCTTGATGAGGCCACCTCAGTCCAGTGCCCAAAGCACACCCCTCTCCCTAGCCAGGTCACCACTAAAAAGAACCACTCTGAGCAGGGTTACAACCAGGGCTCTTTCACACAGAAATGTGCCCAAAACGTGTCAGAAAGAAAATGAGAGGACTGATTCTTCTAAGAAAATAGGATGTCCCTACTGAAACCCAAATTCCTTAAGGTGACTTTATAATCTCCTGGTCTCACCTTCCCTTACTCCTCTGTTCCAGGCATAGCAAAGGATATTTACTTCTGTGAACAGGCTATGGTTTTACCCCCAGGCCTTTGACCATGCTATTTCTGAATGAAGCATCTTCCACACGTGAAACTCCTTCCTGCAAGTCCCCTCCATGTGTGCCAGACACTGTTAGCTACTCCCAGCAGATTCTTCCTTTCCTCCTTGCTGACAAAATTTGATTTCTTTGAGAACAGTAGGAACTCAGCCCCAAGGAACTTAGTCCATAGCCTGCCCATTCTCCTTTGCTGCCTTCCAAGCCAGACTCATTAGAGTGTCCATGGGCTCCATTTTCTGGTCAATGACATCTGGGAAAATTGTTTCCCAGATGACTTCTTTCCCTTAACAGTGGTAAGGTCTGGTGCTACCGCAACCTTCCTGCAACTGAGAACTGACAAGCCCTTCTGAGGACAGAGCAGCATAGGAAGGGCCTGTTTCGTTGGTGGCATCTTTGAACCCATGAACAATACCTGAAAACATCTGCCTCCAGTCTGACATGAGCAAAATATTCCCTACTCATTTTTGCCAATTACCCCTTGAAACTGAAAACATTCACACCTAATTGATGCATCAGACTTAGTTTCAACTTCTAAACTTTTTTTTTTTTTTTTTTTTGGTGGTACTGGGGGATTGAATATAGAGCCTTGCACATACTTTTGCAAGCACTCTACAACTGCGTTGCACCCCCAATCCCTTAAAAAAATTTTTTTTTATCTTGAGACAGGTTCTCACTAAGTTACATAGGCTGCCTCTGGCCTTGAACTTGCAATCTTCCTGCTCCATCTGCCCTAGTCACTGGGATTTCGGATGTGTGCCACCATGCTCAGCCTCTAAATGCTTTCTCCAGGAAACCTTCCTCTGGCTGCGAAGGACAAGATCGAGGGCCCATTCCTCAGAATACTGGGCACAGCCAGGTGCAGTGGCGCATGCCTGTAATCCCAGCAGCTCGGAAGGCAGAGACAGGAAGATCGCAAGTTCAAGACCAGAGGCAGTCTGCGTAATTTATCGAGACCCTGTCCCAAAAAGGGTAAAAAAAAAAGGGCTGGGGCCACAGCTCAGTGGTCCAGCACTTGCAAAGCATGCAGGCACGAGGCCCTGGGTTCAACCCCGAGTACCACAAAACAAAAAAAAAAAGAAAAAAAGAATACTAGGCACGCTGCCTTCCTCAGTGTTTGTATCTGTTCACTGTGTGCCCTAGCTGTGAGGTAGGCAGCAGGGGTCCCAGGTGTTCACTGTTCTATCTCTACACCAGCATATTTATTGAGTGAATAAGCACCCTGCTAGCTCATGGCTGGGGTTGGGATTTAGCTCAGTGGGTAGAGTGCTGCGCTGTAGTATCTGAGGTCCCAAGTTCAATTCCCAGCACCGCAAAAATGGGCAAAGGACCTGGCAATCCACTCCCAAGGTAATCCCGAAACAGCCACTGAAAACCCTATGAGGGTCGCTATGAGGAGGATACCGAGTTGACGGCACCTAACAACAACAGCAAGCTGACGGCTGGCACAGCTTTATGAAGGCAAAGATGAGCTTGCAGATGGCTGAAGCCAATGACATCCTATTACCCTCTAAGGAAGAGGTGGGTATGAGCACCCACATGCTGAAGAGGTATCCCACTCTGCCTGCCTAGAAACCACCAGAAGCTGCTGCCTGTATAAGACACCTGAAGATGCGTATCAGCTCTGCAGAGCGCTGAACATTTCCTTCCCTCTGTGTCGGTCTGATAAGAGATATACCCAACCCTATACAGTAATTCAAGTGTGGCTTAGACACGCTCAGCTGTACTTGGAAGGAGAGTGAGACAGACAACCAAGCTTCAACCTCCTCCCACAGGGAAGCAAGTCAAAGTTGCAATATCTTGTGCTACTACCAGATAGTGTGCCTCTGCCTTTCGTAATCATTGTACCTCCTTTACAAGACATTGCAAAAAAGCAAAAAGTCTCGTTTTGAGTCACCCAGTTTCTCATAACTCATATTTCACATGCCACCTTTCTACTTCTCCCTTTCTGCCCCCATGGGCTAATCCTGGGCAAGCAGGACACCTGAGCCTATACTATAAGCTGGATTCTTTCTATCTTCCTTCCTTTCTTTCCTTCCTTCCTCCCTTCCTTCTTTCTTTGTGTGTGTATGCACATAGTGCTGGGAATTGAACCCAGGGCTTTGTGCATGCTAGGCAAGCACTCTGCCAAAGAGCTATATTCACAGCCCAAGCTGGATACTTTCATACATTACTTAATTTAATCCTCAAAGTGATCAGTACCTTCATTTTATGTAGAACATTATATTGGCAACACGCATGAGCACTATGGTGGCTATTTTAGGCTTGTGAAAACTAATCCTCCCTAACAGCTGCCAGAGTAATTTTTTTGTTCTTTTGTAGTGCTGGGGATCAAACCTATACAAGTGCTCTACCACTGAGCTACACCTCCAAACTCTCTAACACAATAATTTATATCCCCATCTTGTAGGTAAAGAAATTAAGGTTCACCGGGTACAATGGTGCAACCCTGTAATCCCAGTGACTTGGGAGGCAGAGGCAGGAGGATCGCAAGTTGGAGACCAGAGGCAGCCTGTGTAATTTAGTGAGACCCTTTCTCAAAAAGTAAAAAAAAATGGGCTGGGTTGCAGCTCAGTGGTACAGCACTTGCAAAGCATTCAAGTGAGAGGCCCTGAGTTCAACCCCCAGTATTACAAAAATAAATAGATAAAATAAAATAAAGAAAAGAAAGAAAGAAATTAAGGTTCAAGCCAGGAGGGGTGGCACACACCTGTAATCCCAGCAACTCAGAAGGTGAAGCCAGGAGGATAGTGAGTTCAAGGCCAAAGGCAGCTTGCATAACTTAGCAAGACCCTGATTCAAAATTTAAAAGACTTAAAAAATGGGCTGGGGGGCACAGCCAAGTGATAAAGTATTTGTAAAGTATGTGCAAAGCCCTGGGTTCTACCTCCAATATGTCAAAAACAAAAATAAAAATTGAAAAAAAAGAAAAAGAAACTCAGGTTCAGATGTGAGGATAACCCCATTATCTGCCAGAGTTGATTCAGCTCATCTGGCTGCCTAGGTGAGGTGTCCTCTTTCTCCCTCACCACTCTATGTGCGGCACTCCCAAAGCTGCATGCTTAGTGGAAGAGAGCAACTATCCTCCGTAGAAGACCCAAGAGGACTGTTCTTCCGTCAACGGTATACAAGTAGCTGCATTCCCTGCTAGAATCTCCAAACAAGCTCTCAAGAAACTAGGTTCAACAAGTAAGTGACAGGGAGCGGTGTACATACAACCACATAGCATTTCAAGGTTGAGCCAAGCCAGACAAGGGACTCACACTTGCAATAATACCTAAGGGAGAGTGTACCAATGGTTTGGGTATAAAAATTTATTATACATAACGAATATCACCACTAATGAATGCAGACAGGCTACGATACAATGGTACTGCATGGAAGATGGCTAACTCTTTGGAAAGTCGACAAGTTTTGGTGACTGAGAGCCTCATGCCACGCTGTCTGATCAGTCAGAAAGAAGGGCACATGCTAAACACCACACGGCTTCAGGGCATCAAGTGACTGCTCTGCATGCCCACCCTGCCTTTCTTGTCCGATCTGGAGCTTTGAAGGGTGGTATACCCAAAAGCAAGCAAGCGAAGCAAAAGGGTTTCCCAAGGTGGCTCAGGCTTATCTCTAAAGTCACAGCAACACCACTGTAAGCAATATGTTTAATTGGATGATTTCCACAAACTATACATGAAGTTTCTAACCATCGCAATTCAGTGAAGTACAAAATATTAACTTACAGGCGGTGGGAAGAGAAGGCAGCACCAACGGTGGCACCTTCCAATCCTGGTTGTTCTAAGGGTAAAGGGTAGAGGGTAGGGGAAGGTCTTTTTTTAAACCAAGCCCCTCATTTCAATGTACAAAAGAATTACTCTGATCGATATTAAATTGTATTGAAAACAAAATGGACTAAAAAGCAAATACTACTCTATGTTGGGGTGGAAGTGGGAGGAAAAAATGAGTCCTTCAAAGCAGGAAGGAGATAGCTGGGGAAGGTTCTGCAGCTGTGACCCGGGTGGTCACTCACGCTGCTCCATTTTTACTTTCGGTGGTCTCAGGAAGGTCCGATTTTTCTTCTCTTTCTTCCCCTTTGTATTTGCTTGGAAGTTTCGCCAGCTGTCCACTCTACCATCTCGACTTTCCTACAATGACAGAAAATAAAAGCAGAAAGAAGTTTGAGGTGAAGAGACTGAATAACAAGAGGAAGGGACTCAATCTGCCCCTGCCATCCATTTACCTTCAAATAGCCCAGGCTAATGCAGCCTTCTGGAATAAAAAGAGAAGTGTTTTTCTTCCCCTCCCTAGAGGCTCAAGAAATGCTAATACCACCTTTCAAAGGCACTAGAGGACACAATGAGTAATACTACAACAAGGCCCCAATTGTCAGGGACGTTTGGCTAGAGGTTTAGCATATTATTTATTTAGTTGGTTGGTTGGTTCTGGGGACTAAATTTAGAGCCTGCACATACTAGGCAAGCACTCTGCCCAAGCTACACCCCCATGCCCTAGCATGTTATTTCTAATCCTCAGGAAAAGCTGGCTACAACGAATACTGCTACCAGCATTTCACAAATGATAACATGGAGGCTCAGAGAAGATAAATAACTTTCTTGAAGCCATACGGCTAACCAGCAGGACAGGCACTCTTTCTACTACACCTTCTTGCTAACCCCCAAGACTTAGATGGATGCCCCAAAGCCAACTGTACTGACAGGAGCACAAGGATGTCTACCTCATTATCAAGGAGGTTACTCATTTTCTCTTTTCATACTTGAAGTGGGACAGAAACAAAGTCATCAATTCTAGTTAGCCAATCCCTACCCTGAGTCCTAAATCCTATAAAAGAAAAAACAAATGTTGCTACAATTCCGAAACTGGCCAAGCACCTGAAGGCTGTAACCAGATTATCAAAGAAGATTCAAGTTCAAAGGCAACAAGTCTCTGTGTAGGAAGGACAGTGGGGTAACAAGAACTTCAGTTTCTACCAACAGTCCTTTAAGTAATGTGCTACTCCATGTTTACCCCCAAATTAACTGCGCAATCCATTTTTCTTGGACCACTTGACAATGGTGCCTACCACAATCTCTAGAAAACCTTCTCAGGGTTGGTCCTCCACGCCCCTTGCAGGGCAACACAACTTATAGAAGGCTAAGGCAGGCTCAGATTCCCACAGCTCCCATTTTTCGCCACCCACCCTATTTTTCTTTATCAACCCCAGTCTGACCTGGGAATGTCCCAGGAACCAAGCTTCCTGATTCTGGATTAACAATCCCTGGCCACCTTGGCAATTTACCTCAAAGTTTTTCTGCCATTCCCTTTCTCGTTTGGCTTTTTCTTGAGCTTCAATCTCCTCTTCTCTTTGTCGTTTCCTAGGAGAAGTAGTAGACCATGGTATCTATATGATTGTGTTAACCACACAAGTCAAGGTATGTCCCCACAGACACAAACATATAAAGCCAGTCAACTCTCTAGAAGTCTACAAAGATAGCTGTCTGGAAAAGGCTCATAGCATTGTCATGAAGGTCTCCTTCTAAAAACCTGGAGATGAAAGCTGGATGTGATGGTACATGCCTATAATCCCAGTGACTCAGGAGGCAGAGGCAGGAGGATCACAGGTCTGAGGCCAGAGGCAGCCTATGTAACTTAGCGAGACTGTCTCAATTTAAAAAATAAAAAAGGGGCTGGGGTGCAGCTCAGCGACAGAATGAGTGAGGCCCTGGGTTTAGCCCCCCAGCACAACAAAATAATAAATAAATAAAACATGCAGATGAGACTGTGGCTTGGGCAGGATATAGATAGCAAACTTGTTATACAGATAGATAAGGTAATCAAAGCCCTGGCAAAAGTAACTTGACATTTTAGGCTCAGTCAGCAACAAAGCTATATAAAGAACACAGACCATCTTATTTCCGCAGTATGAGCATTATAATAGCAGAGGTTCTTCTCTCTCTCTCTCCCCACCCCCCTCTCTCTTTTCGGTAGTAGGAGGGGGTTGGGCACAGGGCCTTCCACATGGTAAACAAGTGCTCTACCACTAAGTTGTACCCCTAACCCCTTTTATATTTTGAAACAAGGTCTCACTAAAATGTGCGGGCTGCCTCTGGCCTCGAACTCAAAATCCTCCTGCCTCAGCCTCCCAAGACACTGGAATTATAGGCATGTACCACAGCACCCAGCTCAGTGGTTCTTAAGAGGATCTCTGAACAAGACCCAAATTTAAAATAAGGATAATTCATACAACCTCAACTAGTAAAATCTAGTTATTGCTAAATACCAGTCGGCTACACAAAATATAGAAACCAAACTAACCTTAAGATTTCTAATAATCAAAGGAAGCCATATTTTAAATTATGACTTTTTTGAAGTGAAATTACATAATATTACATACTCACCTTGTTGCAGCTACAAGTCCCACAAAAGGTTCTGGCCTCAAAAACTCTATTTCATTCCAGAAAGACAGGAAGAAACACATAGCACTCTTGAGTATAAATAAACTTCCTAAGGTCAGGTCTATTCAGTATTTCCCAAAAGCCAAACAGAAAACTTCTTTCCCTGGTAATTCAGAAGCTCAGCTGTTTCAGATAACTTAGTCTCTTAAATGATTCCCAATTTCTTCATTAAGAAAATCCCCAGAGATCAGTATTAATCTAGGAATTTAGATATGGTTTAAATGAATATATAAATGTGTACCTTTCATGCATCTCTTTGGCTTCTCTCTCTTTCCTTTTAATTTCCAGCTCAGCAAACAGTTTCATGGTCTGTTTATATACCGCTTGTTTGAACTACAAGAAAATTAAGGAAAGAAGAAAACAAAAGTAAGTATTTTATCACCAACTTTGAACCAAGAACTTGCATTTGGAGTCCAAGACAAAAGCAGATTAAAACCTGTCAAGGAAAAAATATTCTTCAGAGAACCAACTAATGACAGTCTCTCCTGGGAAATAATCCATCTGCCTACGAGGTCTTTCCAACTTCTACCATGCAGACGGCCCATAGGACCCTGGTTCTGGTAAAAAGCATCAGTAAGAAAAAATTCTATAATGGGGGTGAACAGGAGCAATGTACAATGGTATACACGTAAGGAAATATCATAATAAAACTCATTAATTTGAAGACTAACTTTAAAAAATAACTATTAAAAAAGAAAAGAAAAAAATAATTCTACCCTCTTTCACCACATGAGATTCTGGACGGTACTTTCCCTCAGAAATTTTCCAGGAATAACTTTTATTCTTTCTTTTCACAAATATTTTGTAATTATCTATCCTGTGCAAGCACCAAGCTAGGTAGTGAGCTGGTTCCGACCTAGCAGACTAATCTACTGACAGTGGCAGAGCTACCAATTGCTCCTCCACTACAATCCCATCTTAAGGGACAAGCCATCCAAAATAAGAGCTCTACTTCCCAGGCTTCTCTGTAGGTAGGTGCAGCCACATAACTTAAGTTTTAGTCAATGAATGTAAGGGAAAGTTGATATATACAACTTCTGGAATGTTCTTAGAGGCAGTGGCGTATTCTTCTTCCCCCTTTCCTCTATTCTGCCACTTGACACAGGGGCAAAGTGATGAGACATCCTGGACTATGAAGATGAAGGCAACACCCTTGTTGGTAGAGCAACAGAAAAAAGTAGTCCAAGACCAGGGGTGACAGAACAGCCATGCCAGCAGCCATCTTCACAAAGACTTTTTACAGGAAAGAAAAATCTCTACCTTGTTCAAAGCACCATCATTTTGTGCCTCACATGTATGCATGTGAATTTATATCCTCATCAATTAATTCACTGAAACAGATAACACAGTTTTAGGTAGAAATATAAAAGCAAAGAGCTCTTTTAGTTGCTGTCATTGTGTTTTTTTGAGGTGCAGGAAATCACACGTGGATCCTCAAGCATGTTAGGCAAGGGTTCTACCACTGAACTGTACCCCAACCCCTTTTTTATTTTTGAGACAGGGTTTCAGTAAGTTGTGTCATCTTGTGATCTTGTAATCTTTCTGGCCTCGAATTTACAATCTTTCTGCCTCCGCCTCCCAAACTGCTGGGATTACAGACTTGTACCATGGTGCCCGGGTAAAAGGAGTTTTTTTTTTTCTTTTTTTGTGGTACTGGGGGTTGAACCCAGGGCCTCGTGCTTGCATGTTCTGCAAGTGCTGGACCACTGAGCTGCAGCCCCAGACCATATTTTTTTACTTTTTTTGAGACAGGGTCTTACTAAATTACACAGACGGCCTCTGGTCTTGAACTCGCGATACTCCTGCCTCTGCCTCCAGAGCCGCTGGGTTATAGGCGTGTGCCACCATGCCCAGCTTAAAGGAGTTCTTAAGAATGGAGTTGTAGTTTTAGAACACTTTCTCCTTGAAATATTTTAAATATTCATAGAATTACAGAAAATAATCCATCATGCAGATATAGTAGAACCTATATCCTAAATGGGAGAAGGACCTGGCAACCCCCTCCCAAAAATCTATCTGCCATTGAAAACCCTATGAATGGCAGAGAAGCACAGACAATAGTGTTTCCCCTGTTGTACAGAGGGTCGCTATGAGTTGGATACCGACTCGACGGCACCTAACAACAACAACATATCCTAAAAGCTGAGATACAGGAGCCAAGAATAATGTATGGAGAAAAAGGGAAATGAAGGAGTCCCAAAATTTCTGTCACTTTAATATTGTTAGCAGCCAGGCGCTGGTCAGTGAAAGCAATGTTGACAAATTTCAGTCCCTAATAAGGACAACATCAAATGAGTGAAAAAGTCTATAAGGGACATTTCAATATCTTTAAAAGTATGAAACTATCCTGGATGGAGAGACACTGATAGTTTTTAAATTTTTATATTTTTCTGCTTTTCCTAAATTCTGTATCGCTAGCATGTTCTCCTCCATAATCAGGAAAAAAAGACAACTTAAAAAAAATTAAGGCCACAAATGCACCTGTAGTCACAACTACTTGGAAACTGAGGTGGGAGGATCACTTGATCCCAGGAGCTCAAGACCAGCTTAGGCAACATGGCAAGGACCCAGCTTAAAAAGAAAAGAAAAAGAAAAGGAAAACAAAGGATTATAGTTCCTAACAACTTAGGAGGAACAAATAGTATTTGCTAAGTCTTCAGAAAAGTTTAAAGCAGATAATAAAAAGGAAGGGAAGAGAGGCCTAAGGAGAAAACAATAAAATGTGTGGGAACAGAGTAAACTCCAAACAGGAGGCTGTTCAGAGGCTCCAAACAGCAGAAAAGATGACCTGACAGTTCTCAGTGTTATCACATAGGAGATGGGACCATTTGCTGTTAGCAAAATCACTGAAGCAAGGAAGTTTCCCTATATCTTATAAAAATAAGTATGTGATAAAATTTAAGATCACTAAAGTTTTCAGGCTAGTGAGACAATCAGATACAAATACTGGGGTGGGCGTGGTGGCGCATGCCTGTAATCCCAGCGGCTCAGGAGGCGGAGGCGGGAGCATCGCAAGTTCGAGACCAGAGGCAGTCTGCGTAATTTAGCGAGACCCTGTCTCAAAAAGTGAAAAAAAATGGGCTGAGGTGCAGCTCAGTGGTCCAGCACTTACAGAGCATGCAGGCGCGAGGCCCTGGGTTCAACCTCCAGTACCGCAAAAAAAAAAAAGATACAAATACTGAAGCAGAATCTTCCTTAACTAATGTCTACTAAACAAGCCACTGGATTAGCCAATGCTCTCAGCTTCCTATGTAAAACATCACCTGGAACACATGAGCAGCATGACCAGCAGACAGCTGTTTGTTACCAAGAATCAGTTCTGCCTTTTCCCTTTGCTGTCTATGCCAGTTTCAACCATTACTATAGTTACGTGATTTACATGTCACACAAATTGATGAATGTGGCTATAAAAATAAGTGTTTATTCTTTGAACGATTCAATAAACTTGAGTCCATAAAAATAACTGCTGGTCAATGTGACTCAGATGAGACATCTGAAAAAGACTAAAAAAACAAATTATATATATCTAGGATTTTCCTCTTAGATTGCTTCACAAGTACCCAAGTTTCCAACATATTTCAAAAGGAATTAGAAGAAGAAACTATAGATAATACTTTTCATGCATTGTTTATAAAATAATCAACTGCAAATTCCAATCGGCAGATGTACACGCCAACAAATGGCCAGAACCCTACCTCAGGAAAAGAGTGAAAGAAAGTACATTTACATGTTTAAAACTAAAATAAAATGTTTACAACACATACCCACCATAAAATGGACCCAAACAATGGAGCCAGTCAGAGAAGGAAAAAAGGTTTTTCCTGTATGTAACTCACCAGCTCAGGATCATCCTCCTCTACATTGGTAGGTTTTCCTTCCTTCTTTAATTGTTTTTTTCGTTCTTTCACCTAAAACGAATTTTTTTCATCAAAAGATCAGTACACACACTTTGAGAATATCCACTGAACTGTACACACAGAATATACATACTTTTCTGTAGGTATAGGTATAAGAAAAAGTTTATATTAAGAAAAGATGAACCTCCCCACCCCTCCCACAAAATCCAGCAATGCAACCCAGAAAAACTAGAAAATTCAGGTCCCTTTCCTCATCTCATTTAAAATCCAATCTACCAAGAAGGATGTCTGTGGACCAGTAGGAGTTTGTCCACAACTCATCAGAACAAACCAGATCCAAACAGCCTTCCATACAGTTAATGGATTACCCATTTGTCTTTCTTGACTTGTGCTTACATAGTTATAGTAAGGAAAACATATTTGTCAGGTTTTTAGAAGAAGGTGTAAATAGTATTTTTCTAGCATTTTTACAACTGTATTCTTGATCACTTTCACTGTAAAACTCCCTGAAACCAGTAGTTTTCAGATCCCATAAACTGATTTTTTTATCACTTCAGCCACCACTGAAGGCCAAAAGCTAAAAAAATCAAATATACCCATTCACAGAAGATTAACATCACTTCATTAAATAGCCTACTATACCATCAAAAAGCCAAGTGCCTTCCAAGCCCAGAAAGGCCCTACTGCCATCTTGTGGTGGGGAAGTCTTTTTACTCAATTTTTCACCACTAAATTAGATTTATTATTATTATTAGTTATAAAATTCTGTTTCAGATTCCAAAGCTCTTCAAAATAAAAGTCACACCCACATTCACTCACCATTGAAAGAGCTCTTACAAATGGCCTCAAGATTCTTGCCCCAGCGAGTAAAAAATTAAACAGTTTTCTAGCCAGGCATTGTGGTGCAAACCTATAACATCAATCAGCACTTCAAGGCTGAGGCAGGAAGATGAGCTTTCCTTCCTGAAGCAAGCCATTTCTCATCATTCAGGAGATTTATAATGTCCCCAAGATGGGGGGAGGGGGGGTAGCTGCAAGTGAATTTAATTGAGTCCTTCCCAACACTATTATTAATCTGAACATATGAATGTATATCTCTTCTTACTTTTTTCCTTTATTCATAACCCCTTTCCAGCCTTTTTGAAACCCATGTTCCAAACTCTTCACGGAGACAAGAATAAAAATCATGAGTCAAGCACCGTTACTGCTGTTCCATTTTTCCACTCTCAACATGGCAACATGCATTAAGATGGCAAGAGCAGCCCTCTGTGCACAACACAGGACTTGTCAGGAAAGAGAGAGGAGCAGTGTTCTAGCCATTCCTCATTGTGAGCTCTTCTCTTAGAGATGAATGTCAGCTTTAGGCACATACTATTCGTGACCACCATAGCTAAATGCTGGAGACCATATAAGTAGTCACAAATTATGCTAGTAGCTACCACTATATTACCTTTACCCTCCCTACAAGGTGCCCAAGGCTTGCTGATACTTCCTATAAACACAGCAGCACTATAAATACTTACAGTGTGTTCCACGTATTCTTTTCCTGCCTGAATTACATCCAGGGCCCTCTTCTTTTGTTCCTGATCCAGTAGCAACTTGTAAGCTTTGTCCACAGCTAATGCAAAACATTGAAATTAACTGTTTCTGCAAACACCCTGTGAAAGTCTGAACTATATTCAGACAGTATAAATGGACTTGTGCTGTCTAAAAGCATTCCCTACTTTATTATTTACTACTGTTAAACTATTAAAAAAAATACTACTATAGCAATGACCTTGAAAACCCTTGAAAAAATTAAAAATATACTCAGGGCTAAATATACCAGATCTAGATTTAACTCAGTGATAAAATAGTTCCAAGTTTCTTTACAAAGGAGAAAAAATCCTATGCAATAACAGTCTCTTGCACATAAAAGTTTTAACAAAGCAAAGTTAATGTCTACTACTATATATATAATATTTTTGGTTTCTTTTTGCAGTGCTGGGGATTGAACCCATGGCTTTGCACATGCTAGACAAGAGCTCCGCCACTGAACTACACTCCTAAACAGCAATATTCTGCTTAACCAACTGTTTTACTGAAATCCACATCTTCTTCATGACCAGAAGACAAAACTACAACACTGTTTTCTAGATCTAGGACAAGGGACAATTAGTCCCTAGCACTGACAATACATTACTCAAAAGCAGGTAAATTTACAAATACCTTCAAAAGCCTTTTGTGCTCTGTCAGCATCATCTTGATTTTTGTCAGGATGTACCAGTATGGACAACTATAAGAAGAGAAAAGTTAGGTTCATCAGTAGTTAATGAAGTGATTTGGACATAGATGGTGGATATTTGAGTATTCACTGTTTCATTCTTTTTAAAATATAAAAATCTTTAAGAAAGGTAAAAAAAGAAAGAAAATGTCCCTGAGTGATTATTTCAGACCACTACAGTTGAGATCCCTGACATACTGTCATCGACAGAAACCAACTAGTTGGAACGAAAGATACTATGTTGGAGGATGAAAGCAAACGGGAAGCTAATGCTAAATCCAGTGTTACTAGATTCATAATCCTGGGTTCTAGTTCCAACTTCAATCATTACTTGCTAGCTATATGACCTTGAGCAACTCAACTTCTCTCCTCCTCAGTTTCTTGCTCTGTAAATAGGGAAATGCGAGATATCTCCATCAAAATAGGTTGTTGTTTGGATGAAATGAGATAATGCAAGCAAAGAAATTAGCAGAATAACACACACTGACAATAGTTAGCATACAGTGAAGATACACGAAATACCAAAACATTCTAAGTGCTTTATGTGTACCACCTTCATTTAAATACTTGTATGGGCATTTTACAAATGAAGTTAACAGACACAGAAAGATTTAAAGTAACTGGCACAAGTTCACACTGCCAGTGGAACAGTCATGGTGTGCACTAGTCCCATAGCTCCCACATCCACACTCTTAACCATAAGATCATTTAATGACTCAGTAAGAACTCTCGACTCTTCTTGAATGCTTTACTTAGCTAAATAAAAAGTTGTTTTGATCAAAGACTTGAGTGCCTCCTTATTAAATTGGGAGATACTGTTAATGTAATATATTACAAAAGTTAAGATTTTAGGAAAGGAAAAAAAAAGCTAAATTTAAGTGCAGAATAGAGATCAGGAAGAAAAAAGCTAGAAAGTTATATAATCAGAAATGACTGTACAGGCAAAGATAAAAACATCATAGCTTAACAACTGATCAGAAGATGACTGTGAGTCAGCAATATGGAGAAAATTGCCATATTGAAGAAGTACAATGCTGGATATCATTAAGTACATCATGCAGAAGCTGAGTATTATATTCAGCACTGGTCAGATATAAAGAAGTTAGGAAAGTTAGCTTTGGGCAAGGTGACACACACCAATAATCCTAATGACTCAGGATGCTGAGGCAGGAGGATCACAAGTTGGAGGGCAGAGGTAGGTTCCGTAATTTAGCAAGACCCTGTCTCAAAATAAAAAATGGACTGGCAGTGCAGCCCAGTAGTATATGTATTTATAGATACATAAAGTATATATAAAATTCAATTCACAAAGATAAATTAATAGGAAAAAACTGGGATGTTACTCATCTGTCAAAACTGGAAGGTCTTCTAAAAAGGTTATAAAGTTTTATAGGTTGAGATATTAAACAAAAGAATGGGCAAGGATTAAAAGCTGTAGATCTACTTTTCTGGAGAACTTTTAAAAGGAACTATTTATATTAAACCAGATATTTACTTAAGTTTGTAAGAGATAAAGTTATTATTTAAGTAGTGTACGTGTGATTATCTCAGCTACATAGGAGGCTAAGACAGGAGGCTCTCCTAAGCCCAGGAATTCAAAGCCAGCCTGGGCAACGTAGATGAAAGAAAGAAGGAAGGAAGGAAGGAAGGAAGGCAGGAAGGAAGGAAGGAAGGTGGGCGGGCAGGCAGGCAGGCAGGCAGGCAGGCAGGCAGGCAGGCAGGCAGGCAGGCAAAGAATGAGAGGAGGGAGAAAGAAATAAAGAAAGAAAGCAAGCTGGGTGTAGTGGTGAGAAGAATCAATTGAGAATTCAAGGCCAGCCTAGTCTACATAGCAAGTTCTAGGCTAGTCTGGGCTATAGATACAAAGGAGAGGAGGGGAGGGGAGGGGACAGAAAGGGGAAGGGAAAGGGGAAAAGAAAGGAAGGAAAAAAAAAAGAAAAGGAAAAGAGAAGAGGGAGGGAAGGAGGAAGGAAGGAGAAAGAGAAAGGGAGAGAAAAGAGAGAGAAAGAGAGAGGGAGGGAGGGAGGGAAGGAGGAAAAAGAAAATAAATAATTGAAGAATGAAGGCTTAAAGCATTATGAATCATTTGACGTATTCTTTCCTAGAAGCTGAGAAATTCGGTATGACTCCACATAAGCTTTACTATTCTACTTTGTATTTATTCCTTCTAAATAAAGGGCTAGAGAGATTCTATTTGGATACAGAATTCATTCTATTCACAGGAAATCTATGTTCATTAAATTACTTAACATTTTATGTCCCTATGAGGGATTTTTGGCTTGTTTTGTTTTGTTTTTCAGACAAGGTCTTGCTACATAGCTTAGGCTGACCTGGAACTCATTATGTAGACCTGGAACTTGTGATCCTTCTGTGTCCGCCTCCCCAGTGCTGGAATTACAGGCGTGAGCCACCATCCCCAGCAGATTATTATTATTATTATTAACAACAGTTACCTAGTCTTTGGTAGTATGTGAGGGGTTAAATTTTGGCTGAAAAGTATTAAGTCCTAAGATTTTCAGGAGGTTCAAAGTTTATTACAAAGAAATAATACTGTACCTGCCGAAACCTCTTTTTTATTTCTTCATCTGTCACCTCAGGATCTATCTGAAGAACCTGCAAAAATCAAGATCAAAACTGTAAAAAGGATTAAATAACTCAAATTTATGAGGTACCCAATAATTATATACATAATAGGGCTGGGGATACAGCTCAGCAGTAGAGCACTTGTCCAGCATGCAAGCCCTGAATTTGATAGCCAGCACCAAAAAATATACATACATATACAAATAAGTGGCACTTAGAACAATGCCCCACATTCCAGAATATTGGATGGCACACAGTTCTAAAACTTGTTCAAGAAATATGAATGAGAACCGGTTGCGGTGGTGCACGTCTGTAATTCCAGCGGCTCGGGAGGTGGAGGCAGGAGGATCTCAAGTTCGAGACCAGAGGCAGTCTGCATAACTTAGTGAGACCCTGTCTCAAAAAGTAAAAAAATGAGGTGAGGGTGCAGCTCAGTGATCCAGCACTTGCAGAGCATGCAAGCGCAAGGCCCTGGGTTCAACCCCCACTACTGAAAAATATATATATATATATGTGCGTGCGTGCGTGCGTGCGTGCGTGCGTGTGTGTGTGTGTGTGTGTGTATTTATTTATTTATATGAATGATCAGCCGGAAGTGATGGTGTATGCCTATGATCCAAGCACTTGGGAGGCTGAAGCAAGAAGATTATGAGATTAAGGCCAATCTGAGCTATATACCAAGATCCTGTCTCAAAAAAAGGTGGGGAGGGGAAACACTGTAGGATATACAATTAAGTAGATGATTTCATAGTGCAGTCCATGGACTTCACAAAGGATTTGTTAGAAATATAGGTGAGCAGGACCCATTTCAATCTCACTAAACTGCAGTCAACATTTTAACAAGATCCCAAAGTGATTCGTATCACATTAGCTTGAGACTCACTGGTAAAAAATGATGACAGAGTTACAGATAAGTGCATTCCAAAGTTAGTAGAGGGCTGGGGATGTAGCTCAGGGGTAGAGCACTTGCCTTACAAGAACAAGGCCCTGGGATCAATCCCTAGCAAAAAACAAACAAACAAAAAAAAACCAAGCAACATTAGTAGAGATGAGGATTAGTAATTTAGAGATACAAAGAGAAAAATAAAATGAAAGCCTTGAAATGAAAAATTATGTACCAGAGAAATTAAAACTAAAACATAATCTGCCAGGTTTAGTGAGATGCTTATGTTGTTGTTGTTAGGTGCCGTCAAGTCGGTATCCGACTCATAGCGACCCTCATAGGGTTTTCAAGGGCTCAGTGTTTCGGAATTGCCTTGGGAGTGGATTGCCAGGCCCTTCTCCCATTTTTGTGGTGCTGGGAATTGAACTCGGGGCCTCAGAGACTGCAGCGCAGAGCTCTACCAACTGAGCTAAATCCCAGCCCTTGAGATGCTTATAGGGTCTTAAAAATATCTGGGAATGAGTAATAATATACAGCAAATTTTCAAAACATTCAAATAGCCTATCTAAGTAGTTACTGGTAGGAAATATAGTAGTACCACTACAGTTGCACTCAGGAGGCAGAGCCAGGAGAATCTCGAGTTCAAAGCCAGTCTGGACTACACAGTGAGACCCTGTCTCAATGCCCCTCACAGGAAGGGGTCAGTTATATGGTCATATGTCCCCTTTTCATGATACTATGCTAATTTAGAAGTATGTCTAAATAAGCCAGGCTCCACTGGTACACACCTATAATCCCAATGACTTGGGAGACTGAGGTAGGAGGACTTTGGGTTTGGGGCCAGAGGCAGCTTGCACAACTTAGTCAGACTGTCTCAGTATAAAAAATGAAAAAAGGGACTGGGGATATGGCTCAGTGGTGGAGGGCTTGTATGAGGGCCTAGGCTCAACTGCCAGTACTTGGGGGAAAAAAGTATGTTTCAATAAAAAGAACCTACCATCAAATTCTGTCTCTCCAACAAATCAACTTTCTCTATGCCCTTCCCAAAGTCACACCAAAAGTACTCATCAACATTTGTACACCACGTCCATAGAAGCATTATTCATAATAGCTAAAACATGGAGCAGCCCAAGTGTCCATTGATGGATAAATGGATAAACAAAATGTGGCATATGCATACAAGAGAATATCATTCAACTGTAAAAAGTAAGGAAACAGATTCATGCTATAACATGGATGAACATTGAGGACATGATGCTAAACAAAATAAGCCAGTCAGAGGAAGATGAAGATATGATTCCTCCTTATGAAGTGCCTAGTCAAAATCACAGAGACTGAGAGAGCATTTGCCTAGCATTTATGAAACCCTGGGTTCAATCTCCAGCAACAATCAATCAATCGATATCATAGAAACAGTAAAACGGTGGTTACCAGCAGCTAGGAGTAGAGTAGAATTGGGAGTCACTCTTTAATAAGATAGAGTTTCAGTTTTAAAAGTAAAAAGTTATGGAGATGAATGTTGGCAATGGTTGTACAACATTTATGATATTTAAAACCAATAACTGAACCAGGTGTGGTGGTACATGCCTGTAATCCCAGCGCTTGAGAGGTTGAGACAGAAGGATCGATTGAAGTTTGAGGCCAGCCTGGTCTACACAGCAAGCTCCAGGTCAGCCTGGGCCACACAGTGAGACCTTGTCTCAAAAACCAAACCAAACCAACAATAATAATAAAAACTCACTGAGTTGGTTGGAGGCATGTGTAGCTCAGTGGTAGAGCAGATCTCTAGTATATGCAAGGTCCTGGGTTCAATCATCAACTCCAAAAAATAAAAACCAAAAAATCACACCAAACTGAATATTTAAAGATAGTTAGGCCAAGTGATATAATCCCAGCACTTAGAAGCAGAAGGATCATAAATTCCAGGCTAGCATGGGCTTCCTAGCAAGATCCTATCTCAAACAATAATAATAAATAAGCCAATAAAAATGGTTAGCCTGGTAATTTTTTTAATGTTTTTATGTTATGTGTATTACTATAATTAAAAAAAAAAAAATTAAGCCAGGCATGGTGGCACATGCCTATAATCCTAGCACTAAGGCTGAGGCAGGACTGCAAGTTTAAGGTCAGTCTGGGCTACATAATGAGTTCCAAACCAGTCTGGCCTATATAGAGAGACTCTGTCTGGAAAACAAAAACAAAAACAAAAAGGCGAAGAAAGAAAGAAAAGAAAGACAAAGAAAATAGAAAAAAAAAAAGTACCCTTCAAGCTTTTTGTTTACCCTTTCTCTTCCTAAGCAGTGGATCCAAATCCATTAACTAGGGCCAGGCACAGGAGACATTCATTCTGGGTAGTCCTATGATCCAGAACAGAGTGTCTGTCAGAGCTCTCTTGGAACAAAGACGGGGATCACACAGGGAGTGGTGGCTAGCCACCAAGTGCTGGAGCCTAAATGGAATGAGATGGGCATCCACACAGAAGGGTAATCTGACATGGAATACCAAAGTGGACTAAGAAAGGCATTTCCAGAGATAGGCAGCCTTGCACAGGTGACCTAACAGGGTGAAGGCGTCAACACCTGAAGGTAGCTGAGTACTGGGTGTCAGAGCCAAAGAGGAATGAGGAAGGCATCACACGGAAGCGCAGCCTAATGCAGGAAATATAACAAGCTGGGTAAAGGTGTCTACAGGGGAGGGCAGCATGACACAGTACAGAAACCAAAGCAAAGAAATTCCCATGATGCAGCAGCCAAGCACAGATGTAGAAGTCTGAGCATGGTGAGGAGGGAGCCCACGTATGAGGCTATCTAATACAGGAAGGCAGCCCCACCACACGGTGGCAGAGCCCTAGCAGGAAGAAGGACCATTTGTGTGGAAATACGTCCTGGCACAGGTTGCTGGAACCTAAGCTGAGTGAAGGGTGCCTCCACACAGGCGGTGACCTGGGATGTGGAGTGAGAGCCCGAGATGAGATGAGGAAGTGTCCAAAGAGGAAGGCAGACTGACAGAAGGTGTCAAAGTCAGAGCAAGGTAGGGAGGGTGCTTACTCGGTGAGATCAGTATGGGATGCTGGAACCTAAGAGTAGCAAGGAGAACCCCCAGGGCATGGAGGCAGGCACAGGGAGCCAGTGCTGGTGGAGGAACATACTCACATGGAAGGGCGACTTGGTTTGGAAGTTTTGAGTCCAGGTATGTTGAGAATGGCTTTTGCAATGTTGGTGTCAGAGTAATGTAGGGTAAGGAAGGTATTCAGAGAGAGAATGAGTAGCAAAAGGGTATGTGTATATATGTATGTCTGTATACATTCACATGCACACAAAAGATAGGAGGAGCCAGATTTCTCACTGTTAGCCAAGGGTACTATGAACACAGGAAGAAAGCAAACCAAAATAAACCCTATGGTGATGGATTAAAATGGGATGTAAATGTGTGTAGCTCTATCTATCAAGAGGGTTTGGGAGCAGCGACATCTCAACAATGGATCCATGTGGCACCCAAATATTCATTTTTATGTATCATTTTTCACTAAAAGGAACCAGGGCTCCCTGGTGAAATTCCAGGGTGGGTCAGGAAAGTTATAAGAGTGCCTAGTACTCCAAGAACAATGAGAACAGAAGAAAGATAAAGGAGCTAATTTGAAAGGTAACCCACTAGCCAAATTTGGGACAATCTGAGCATCAAAAAGATATCAAATCATATCCTGCTGAATAACATAGGAAACTGTAAGTCTATACTAACAAATAAATGAGTAAACTGAAGCTTTGGTAAAAACTGAATACTTGGCTGGGGATGAGGTTTAATATGCTTGCCTGGCATACACAAGGCACGAGGTTCAATACCAGGCACTGAGGCAGTGGGAGGAACCAGGATATTTATATAGACTCAAAATACATCCCCTTAAACTACCTATTTACAAATGGAGTAAAAACTAACTCCATGAAGAACACTGAAAAATATTTCTTTAATTAAGTGATCAAGTTAACATCATTGGTAATGATATCACTAACCAAAAGGCAGCAACAACTTTATAGGTTGCAAAGTGAAGCAGCAGTATCACTTCTGGGATATTCCTGCCAAAACTGGATAAACTGAATCTAATATGAGGAAGCATCACATGAACCCAGGTGGAGAAACATACTACAAAATAATTGGCCTATAATCTTGAGATGTGTCAAGGTCATGGAAAGACTGAAGCCAAGGAAAGACTGAAGAACCATTTCAAACTAAAGAACACTAAAAAGACGAGACAATAAATAAAACAGATTCTAGTTTGGCTCCTTTTGCTATAAAGGACATTACTGGGACAATCAGTAAAATTTGTATGGGGTCTGATGATTATACAGTAACAATGTATCAATGTTCCTTGATTTTGACAGTTATATTTTGAATCAGTAGGACAACATCTGCAGGAAAAACACATTCAATTATTTCAGGTGACAGGGCATCTTTTAGACAAGAAAAGGCTTAAAGCTTTGTTTTGGGGGTTTTTTTTGTTTTTTTTTTGCAGTACAGGTGTTCCCAGGGCCTTTGCTTTGAAAACACTGCACCACTGAGCAGCACACCCAGCCCATTTTTTCACTTTGTATTTTGAGACAGGGTCTTGCTAAATTGGACAGGGTGCCTCAGGGCTCAAACCTGCAATCCTCTTACCTCTGCCTCCCAAATCACTGGGATTACAGGCATGAACCACCATGCCTGGCTGAAGTCTTATATTTTAAAATCTTTCTGTAAATCTGTAACTGGGGCTAAGGTGCAGCTCAGTGGTAGAGTGCTTGCAAAGCATGTGTGAGTCCCTGCATTCAACCCCAAGTATTGCAAAAAAATAAATAATCTGAAATTGTTTCAAAATGAAAAAAATGCTTGGAAAATTACCCTTTAAAAGACAAAAACTGAGCCAGCCACGGTGGTACACATCTATAATCCCACTGACTTGGGAGGCAGAGGCAGGAGGATCACAAGTTCGAGGCCAGAGGCAGCCTGTGCAATTTAGCAAGACCCTGACTCAAAATAAAATAAAATAAAATAAAATAAAACGGGCTGGGGGAGCAGCTCAGTGGTAGAACAATTGCAAAAGTGCATGTGAGGCCCTGAACTCAACTCCCAAGTATCGCTAAACAAATAAAAAGCCGGGCGTGGTGGCGCACGCCTGTAATCCCAGCGGCTGGGGAGGAGGAGGCAGGAGGATGGCAAGTTCAAGACCAGAGACAGTCAGTGTAACTTAGCAAGACCCTGTCTTAGAAAATAATAAAATCTACAAAATGGGCTGGGGGTGCAGCTCAGTGGTCCAGGCCCTGGGTTCAACCCCTAGTACAGCAAAAAAAAAAAACCAACAAAAAAAAACAAACAAACAAATAAATAAATAGACAGACAGACAGGCAAAAACTGTGGTGCACACCTATAATCCCAGCACTTAAGAGGCTGAGGCAGAAGGACTGACGAAAGTGCAAGGCCAGCCTGAGGCAGGAGGACTGATGTAAGCTCCAGGCCAGCCTAGGCAACAAAGCATGAGCCCCATCTTTGAAAACAAACAAAAAAAACCCAATGGATGAACCTTGAAAATACCATGTAAAGTGATATAACCCAGTCCCAAAAGGAAAAGTCCTGTATCATTCCACTTATATGAGGTACCTACATTAGGCAAATTTATATAGACAGGAAGAAGTGTAGAGGTTACCAAGGGCAGTGGGTAGAGGAAGGAATTATTTAATGGCTGCTGAGTTGCTGCTTCGGGTGATGCAAAAGTTCTGGTAGTAGGAACACAACACTGTGAATATATTTAATGCTACTCAACTACACACCTAAAAATAATTGAAATGGCAGCATTATGTATTTTTAACCAAAATAAAGATAAGTGGGGGGACCAGGTGTCATGGCACACACCTGTAATCCCCACACTTGGGAGGCTGAGGCAGGAAAATCATGAGTTCAAGGCCCACCTGGGATACACAGAAAGACTCTATCTCAAAAAAAAAAAACACACACACACAGAAAAAACCAAGGTGGACACAACTGGGGCATGCCGCCTATAATTGCACTAAGAGGATGAGGAATTTCAGGTTCAGACAGCGGCAGCCTGCGCAACCAGGTGAGACCCTGTCTCAAAATTAAAAACATTAAAAAGAGGGCTGGAGGGGCAGCTCAGTGGTAGCACACTTTCTTAGCTTGTTCAAGGTTCTAGGCTCAACCTCCCAGTACTGCAACAACAACAAAAGAAAAAGCCTGTGTGGGGAAGTCTTTTTTAAGCACCTAATGAACATGTTTTTTTCTCTTTTTTGGTGTTTTTGGAGTACTTGGGGGTTGAACCCAGGCCCTCACACAGACTTTGCAAGTGCTCTGCCATTGGGCTGCACTGCAAACCCATTTAATTTGTAATCTTGAGATTGTTGTTGTTGTTGCTAGGTGCTGTTGAGTCGGTACCCGACTCATAGCGACCCTCTGTACAACAGGGAAAACACTATTGTCAGTGCTTCTCTGCTGTTCATAGGGTTTTCAATGGCAGATTGATTTTTGGGAGGGGGTTGCCAGGTCCTTCTCCCAAGCCTACAGCTTCTGGTGTTCCCAGGCGGTCTCTCATCCAGGTACTAAGCAGGCCCGACCCTGCTTAGCTTCTGAGATCTGACAGGATCGGATGCCACAGGGCTACAGCTGCAGGCACAATCTTGAAATAGGGTCTCCGAAATTATGTAGGCTGCCTCTGGCCTCGAACTTGAAATCCTCCTGCCTCAGCCTCTCAAACTGCTGGAATTACAGGAGTGTACCACTATGCCTAGCTTCAAAACTATTTACAAATGTGAACAATCAGAAGCTAACTTAAATATCTCACAACGAAGGAATTCATTAAACATAATATAGACTTTTCAACATGTTGTATAATACAGCATTAAAATACAGCATTTAAAATAGCATGAATTTAGGGCTGGAGTATAGTTCGGTAGTGGAGTATATGCCTAGCACTCCGCAGGCCCTGAGTTCAATTCCTAGCCCCCTCTCAGTGCCCTACCACCGAATATTCTGACATATACAATCCTATTTTTAAATAAAACAGTTTGAGTATAAACAGGAGCGACAATTTCTCTTAGGTGGGACTGTATATGATTATTAATTCTTGCTCTCTCTATATTTCAAACTTTTTATAAGAAATGTTATTTTTATAATTAGGAAAAATTTAAAATTATAAAATTAAGGAAATCAAAAAGTATATTTTGTATATTTGCTGGGTATGGTGGCACATCCTGTAATCCCAGCACTTGGGAGGCTGAGGCAGGAGGATTAAGAGTTTAAGCTCAGCCAGGGCTACAGAGCAAGATCCTATCTCAAATAATAATAATAATAATAATAATAATAATAATAATAATAAAGAATATTTGCTTACTAAAATAATAATAGTAAAGTATATTTGCTTATGTAAAATAAAATATATTTATCTAAATTCTTATTACTGGATATTTGGTATTTTTTGTTCTAGTGAAATAGAAAAGTTTTAGCAAATAGTTTAAATCAAAGATCCTAAACTTATTAGGGCTACCTACCCAGAAACAATGCTGGAGATCACATGACAGAATTTTGTCAGACCAATGACCTTTACCTTGCAAATACATTTTTTCACCAACATAAATGGCGACTATGCACATGGAATCCAGGAGATGGAACATAATAGGAATAAAACTGACTACATTTGTGGAAAGAGATGATGGAAAAACTCAGGATCAAATGTCAGAATGAGACTAGGTGCTAACTGTAGATCAGACCATCAACTGCTCATATGCAGGTTCAAACTGAAACTAAAGAAAATTAGAAGTATATGAGAGTCAAGGTATGGCCTTGAATATATCCCATTTGACATCATAGACCACCTCAAGAAGAGGTTTGATGCCTTAGACTCTAATGATCAAAGACCAGGCAAGTTGTGATCAAAAACATCATTCAGGAGGAAAGCAAAAGGTTATTAAGGAAAAAAGAAAAGACCAAATTACATGTCAAAGAGACTGTGAAACTTGTCCTTGACTGTCAAGCAGCTAAACTAAAAGGAAGATATGATGAAGTTAAAGCACTAAACAGAAGATTTCAAAGGGCAACTCGAGAAGACAAAATCTAATATTATAATGACATGTGCCAAGAGCTGGAGATAGAAAACCAAAAGTGAAGAACACACTCTGTTTTTCTCAAGCATAAGGAACTGAAGAAAAAAATCAAGCCTTGAGTGTCAATAGTGAAGGATTCTACAGGGAAAATATTAGACGACACAAGAAGCATCAAAAGAAGATGGAAGAAACAGACAAAAGTCATTATACCAAAAAGAACAGGTGAATGACCATTTCAAGAAGTTGCATATGATCAGGAACCAATGGTACTGAAGTAACACATGGAAGCTGCTGCCTTGAAGGAATTGGCGAAACATAAGGCTACAGGAATTGATAGAATACCAATAGAGATATTTCAACAAACAGACGCAGCATGGAAGTTGCTAACTTGTTTATGCCAAGAGATCTGGAAAACAGACACCTGCCCAACTGACTGGAAGAGATCTATATCTGTGCCTATTCCCAAAAAAGGGGATCTAACCAAATGTGGAAAATATTGAGGAATATCATTAATATCACACGCATGTAAAATTGTGCTAAAGATCATTCAAAAGTGACTGCAGCCATATATACAAGGAAACTGGCAGAAAATCAAGCCGGATTCAGAAGAGGACATGGAAATAGGGACATCATCAGTGATGTCAGATAGATATTAGCCAAAAGCAGACAACACCAGAAAGATGTCTACCTATGTTTCATTGACTGTGCAAAGGCATTTGGCTGTTTGGATCAAAACAAATTATGGATAACACTGAAAAGAATGGGACCACCAGAGTACTTTATTGTACTCATGAGAAATCTGTACATGTACCAGGAGGCAGTCATTCAATTAGAACAAGAATACACTGCCTAGTTAATGTCAAGAAAGGTGTGCATCAGGACTGTATCATTTCACCATACCTCTTCAATCTCTGTGCTTAGCAAATAATCCAAGAAGCACTAGATGAAAAAGAACACAATACCAGGATTGGAGGAACACTCGTTAACAACTTGAGTTATGCATATGACACAACTCTGCTTGCTAAAACTGAAGAGAATTTGAAAATTTTACTGATCAAGATCAAAGTACACAGCTTTAAGTATGGATTGTGCCTCAACATCAACAAAACAAAAATTCTTACAACTGGATCAGAATGCAACTTCACGATAAATGGAGAAAAGATTGAGGCTGTCCAAGATTTTGCTTTACTTGGTTCTATAATCAACACCCACAGAGGCAGCAGGCAAGAAACCAAAAGACACATTGCACTGGGAAAAGCTGTTGCTAAAGCCCTCTTTAAAGTGCTGAAAAGTAAAGATGTCACATTGAAGATAGAGGTGTGCCTGACTCAAGCCATGGTATTTTTAGTTGTAAAAGGTGGACATTGAGTAAGAAAGACAGGAGAAGAATTGAGGCTTTTGAATTATAGTGTTGGATATAAATATTGAATATACCATGTACTTTGAAAAGAACCAACAGATCTGTCCTAGAGAAGTGCAACTACAGTGCTCCTTAGAAACAAGGATGGCTAGACTACATCTTATGTATTTTGGACATGTTGTCAGAAGGGACCAATTCCTAGAGAAGGATATCATGTTTGGGAGTGTGACAGGTCAATGAAAAAAGGGAAGACCATCAACTAGATGGACTGACATAGTGTCTGCAACAATGGACTTTTAAGTAAGAGCATATGCTTGGCACAGAACTGGGGAGTGTTTCATTTTTTCTGGGGTCACTATGAGTTGGACCCGACTTGCTGGGATCTAACAACTAACCCCTTTACATCTGAAAATAAATCCTTGTATATTTGGGTTTCTAAAAAGTGATAGAAAATACCAGCATTTGACACGGAAAAGAGCATCTCATGCTGTTCCTCCAACTCTGTTCACAACAAAAACTACCCAAGCTCAGATAACCTACGTACTATACAAACTCCATTACTTTATTCCACAACTTTTCTCATAATTTCAACTGATACAAATTAGGCATGTGTTCTAATACAAATCTGCCTGCAGATATAAATTAGGCTGTAGCAACCTCAATCAGCTTACCTCAAATGGGTTTAAATTGAAGTAAGAGGAACCAGGACGGGTCAATCTTTCAATCTGATTTTTGGATGTCAGAACTGAATCTCTCTTCTCTATTTGCTTCACCTAAAATTAAGAGGATGAAAAAGTCATTAATTTTTTGAATGTCTACCTTAACACAATACTCACTAACATGTTCAGCAAATAATTATTTGTGCATCTATCATGTGCAAGGTATTTTGATAAACACTTTGAGGAATAATTCTAACAGTTATAATCTATTGAATTTAACTTATAAACATATAAACTTACATGTTTATGTAACTTTATAAACATATAAAAACTTGAACTGGGGATATAGCCCAGTCATAAAGTCCTCGCCTAGTATTCACAAGGCTCTGGATTCAATCCTTAGCACTGAATAAAAAAAAAAAAGATATCATGTGTGTATACATATACATATATATATATGAAATTTGAACATACATATATTAATCTTGATAATCATACTTGGTAGGCATTACTAGTATCCCCATTTTGCAGATAAGAAAACTGAGACTTAGCTGAGCATAGTGGCACATCCCTCTAACTCCAGCATTTGGGAGGCTACTACAGGAGGCTCTTGAGTTCCAGGATAACCTAGGCTACACAGTGAGGCCCTGTCTTAAAAAAAAAAAAAAAAAAAAAAAAAAAAGAGAGAGAGAGAGAGAGAGAGAGAGAGAGAGACAGAAAAGAAGGAAAACAAACAAACAAACAAACAGAGGCTTGCTGGGTCCAGTGGCATGCAACTGTAATTCCAACAACTCAGGAGACTGAGGCAGGAGGATCACAAGTTCCACATCTACCAGGGCTACATAGCAAGTTCAAAAATCACCTGGGCAACTTAGCAAGACCCTCTCTCAAAATAAAGATGAAAAAAGTGCTGGGGATGCAGCTCAGTCGTAGAGCACTTGCCAAGTATTGTCCAAGATTTAAGCAATATTCTGGGTTGAATTCCTGGTACAAAAGAAAGAAAGGTGGGGGAAGAGAAAGAAAGGACAGACAAGACAGAGGCTTAAAGGGGTTACCTGACTTGTTTTCAATTATCTTTTTTTTTTTCCTATTTTTTGGCTTTTGTTGTTTTGCTTCAGTTTATTTGCAATGCTACGGATTGAACCAAGCACTGTGCATATAATGGGTAAGTGCTCTACCACTGAGCTACAACCCCAGTCCAATTCTTAACTTGTAAACCACAATTTTTACCCCAATAGTTTGACTCCAGATCAGGCATCAAAAAGATTCAAAGTTAAATAAGTCACAGCAACCACTCTCAAAGAACTTCCACTCTAATGATAGAAGATGTACTTGCCTCTGGTTATACCTAATTTGCAACTTTTAAAGATGTAAATGTAATTACACTGAAACATAAACTACAAGCAGCATTAAAAACCCCTATGGGAGGTAGCAAATAACCCCATTTTCCTAACTCTAACAGTTTTTAAAAGTTTTTTGTTTGTTTGTTTGTTTTTTAAATTCCCTGTCCTGAAGGCAATGACAAGGAGAACAGACACCAGAGATTCCCAGGAAAACATCCTTTGGAATGCTAGCTAGAATGAATCTCTGGTATGTTACACACCTTTTTTATTTCTATGGCCAAAACAAGGTTGGAAAGAAATTCAGTAGCATAAAAAGTAATTTACTCTTTCGAAAATAGCATGAGCATTTTCCATACCCCTTTATCATCTTTCCCACACTTATTTTTCTTCATGACACTTATTTCCTGATGCTATATTGTAATGTTTATAGTTTATCTTCCTTTTCACAATGCGAGCTCTATGAAGATAGGGTTTTTTCCTTTATAGTTCACTGCCACATCCCCCAAACCTAAACAGCACAATAGTTACATGGTTAGTACTCAATAAACAGTGGATGAATGATGACTGAACACATTTTTCTTAGGTACTCTCTCCCATTAAGTTCAAACAATCAAAGGTCACTTTTTGTTTTAATTAATAGACAGTAAAACAAGCTTCACTACAATTGCTGAGTCATTAGAAGCTAATAAACTTTGGTACCAGGGCAACAACACTTTCAAGTGAATATAGTATTTCAAAAGTACACGTGGCTCACACAGAGGCTGATGCAGGAGGATCTTGATTTCAAGGCCAGAGGCAGCCTATAGAATTTAATAAGCCTCAAGATAAAATATTTTAAAAAGGGAGTTGGAGAATCGTGAGTTCAAGGCCAGAAGCAGCCTGGGTAACTTAGACTCTGATTCAAAGCACTTGCAAAGTATGTTGCAAGGCCCTGGGTTCAAACCCCAAGTACCTCCAAAAAATAACGGGTGCAGAGAGTACAGCTTAATGGTGGAGTGCTTACAAAGCACTGCCCAAGGCCTTCTTCAACCCTCTAGTAGCAAAGAAAAAAAGTATTTCAAAACAATGGAGGATAAGGGATGTGCTAATTCCCATCTTTAAATTTAGTACTATGAAGAGGATACTATGTAACAAGCACTGTTAATAAATACCAGACATAAAAGATGAACAAACTGAGCACCAAGCACACCTGTAATCCCAGCAACTCTGGAGACAGGATTCCAAATTCAAGGTCAGAGGCAACCTGACAATTTAGCAAGACTCCCTCTCAAAATAAAATTAAAAAGGGGCTGAGGGTGCAGCTCATTGATAGAGCACGTGCCTAGCATGTGCAAGGCCCTAGGTTCAACCCCTAGTTATATATATATATATATATTGTTGTTAGGTGCCATCAAGTTGGTATCCGACTCATACCGACCCTCATAGGGTTTTCAATGGCTGACTGTTTCGGGATTGCCTTGGGAGTAGATTGCCGTGCCCTTCTCCCATTTTTGCGGTGCTGGGAATTGAACTTGGGACCTCAGAGACTGCAGTGCAGCGCTCTACCCACTGAGCTAAATCCCAGCCCATATATATATATATATATATATATATATATATATATACACACACACACACACACATACACACACACACACACATATATATACGTATATATATACACATATATATGGGGGGGGAGGAAACAAGATTCTTAATTCTAAGTAGCTCACAGCCTGTTGAGCTCACTTGGACGTAGTTCACATCCATTCCTCAAATCCATGTGCACTTAAAGAGATCCATCTTTACCTTTGCTTTTAACTCTAAGAAGCTCCTGCTTTGTACTTTGTGAAACTTTCTTATACATCAACTTCTTTAATCCTCATGAAACTTTTGTTTCGGTATTCTTTTTAGATGTGGAAACTGATGATCTGAAAATTAATGTCTCTACAGAATTCAATTCCATTCAGGATAACTGCCTAGCAAGAGTTCAGTATGAAGCGCTAAACGAGGTGGCACACGCCTTTAATTCCAGCGACTTGGGAGCTGAAGGCAGGATAGCAAGTTCGAGACCAAAGGCAGCCTGCGTAATTTAGGGAAACTCTGTCTCAAAATAAAAAGTAAAAAGTGGGCTACGGGTTCTGCTCAGTGATAGAGAGCTTGCAAAGCATGCGTGAGGCCCTAGGTTCAACCCCTCACTATCGCGCAAAAATAAAATAAATTCAATCTGAGGACCTCTGATTCCAAATGGCATGCTTTTCTTTCATTTACTCATTCATTTACTCAACAAATATTTATTGAGCGTCCACTACATACTAGTCGCTGGAACCGAAACGAATAAACAAGGTTCAGACCAAGCTTACTCCTATCCTAACACCAAGCTGTTAACTGCCATAAGACCACTAACAAATCACTTCCCTACTTCTCTGGTTCTTTATCTGTAAAATGGGGGTCATATAATGCCTACCTGTCATGATGCACAGTGCCTAGCGTTGATGAATCGTAGAAATAGCCACTAACAGAATTCATTACAGAGAAGAGAAGACAACGCTTCTGTTTAGAATAAAAAAACAGAGGTCGAGACAGCTAAGTCACCCCCAGGAAGGGCCCAGCCTCTACCAGCCCGTGACTCCAAGGCACCTCGCCGTCCACACTCGCCGTCTCCCTATACACGTGGGACACCGATCCCTCTTTCGTTGCACTGGGGATCCCCCAACAGCTATCAGTGGGAGATGCGCACACACACACCCTAATAATCCCCTGCCGCTCCGAAGACCGGACAGGAGGAGCAGGCCAACGGTCCAGGCCAGGCGGCCTACTGCCTCGGCCCACTAGGAAAGGAGGCCAGACTGGGGCTGCCCCGGGGCCACTATTCCTCATTCTGTGTTCACCTCACTGTAGAAGGTCATAAATGCTTCTTCCGTGCTGCCTCCGCCACCCGAAGCCCCGCTCTCTCCCGAAGCCGCCATTTCTCCGGCCCAGCCACCACGTGACCCTCCTGCGCAGGCGCTAACTCAACGTGATGCTTATGAGCCCGCCTCTCCTGCCCCGCCTCCTCCACCCAAAGACTCTTAAAGGGCTTGCAGCCCTAAGTGGACTTTGAAAATTCAGGTTGGAATGCACGTAACATATAATTAGCCATTTCGTTGGCTTTTTTCCCCCATTTTTTTAATACTCAGGGGTTGAACTCAGGGCCTCGCACATACGTTGAAAGTGCTGTACCACTGAACGCACCCCTAGCCCATTTTTAACTTTTTTAAAATTGGAGACAGTTGTTGTTGTTAGGTGCAGTCCAGTGGAGTCCGGCTCAGTGACCCTATGTACAGCAGATTGAAACACTTGCCGATTCTGTGCCAGGCAAACCATTTTATTTATATTTAAGCCCATTGTTGCAGACACTGTGTCAATCCATCTGGTGGAGGGTTTTCCTCTTTTGCGTTGACCTGCCACTCTCCCAAACATGATGTCCTTCTCCAGGGATTGATCTCTCCTGACTACATGTCCGAAATATGTAAGACGCAGTTTGGCCATTCTTGCTTCCAAGGAGCACTCTTGTTGCACTTCTAGGACAGATTTGTTGGTTCTTTTGGCAGTCCATGGTATATTCAATAGACGTCTCCAGCACCACAATTCAAAAACATCAATTCTTTTTCTGTCTCTCTTGTTCAATGTCCAGCTTTCACAACCATATGTTGTTGTTGTTAGGTGCCGTCGAGTCAGTATCCGACTCATAGCGACCCTCTGTACAACAGGGGAAACACTATTGTCAGTGCTTCTCTGCTGTGCATAGGGTTCACAACCATATGATGCCACTGAAAATACCATGGCATGAGTCAGACACACCTTCGTCTTCAATGTGACATCTTTGCTTTTCAATACTCTAAAGAGATCTTTTGCCACAGCTTTTCCTAGAGCAATGCGTCTTTTGATTTCTTGACTGCTGCTTCCACGGGGGGTTGATTATAGAGCCAAGCAAAGCAAAATTTTGGACAACCTCAATCTTTTCTCCATTTATTGTGAAGTTGCGTGCTGATCCAGTCATAAAGATTTTTGTTTTGTTGATGTTTAGTCGTAACCCATATAGAAGGCCATGATCTTTGATCTTCATAAGTAAATGTTTTAAATTCTCTTCACTTTCAGCAAGCAGAATTGTGTCATCTGCATAATGCAGGTTGTTAATGAGTCTTCCTCCAATCCTGATGCCACGTTCTTCCTCATAAAGTCCAGCTTCTCGGATTATTTGCTCAGCGTATAAATTGAAGAGATAGGGTGAAAGTATACAGCCCTGACACACACCTTTCTCAACTTAAACCACTCAGTGTTTCCTTGTTCTATTCGAACAACTGCCTCCTGGTTCATGTACAGATTTCTCATGAGCACAATTAGGTGTTCTGGTATTCCCATTTTCTGAAGTGTTATCCATAATTTGTTATGATCCACATAATCAAATGCTTTTGCATACTCAATAAAACATAGATAGACATCTTTGTGATATTCTCTGCTTTCAGCTAATATCCACCTGACATCAGCAATGATGTCCCTAGTTCCCCGCCCTCTTCTGAATCCTGCTTGATTTTCCGGTAATTCCCTGTCTATATACTGCTGCAGTCGCTTGAACGATCTTTAGTAGAATTTTGCTGGTGTGTGATATTAATGATATTGTGCAATAGTTTGCACAGTCAGTTGGATCCCCTTTCTTGGGAATAGGCACAAATATGGATCTCTTCCAGTTAGTTGGCCAAGTAGCTGTTTTCCAAATCTGTTGGCATAAACATGTTAACACATCCAGTGCTGCATCTGTTTGTTGAAACATCTCTATTGGTATCCCATCAATTCCTGGAGCCTTGTGTTTTGCCAGTTCCTTCAAGGAAGATTCCACTTCGTCCTACAACACCATTGGTTTCTCTTCATATGCAACCTCTTGGAATGGTTGGTCATCTACCAATTCTTTCTTGTATAATGACTCTGTGTATTCTTCCCATCTTCTTTTGATGTTTCCTGCATCATTTAATATTTTCCCTGTAGAATCTTTCACTACTGCCACTCAAGGCTTGAATGTTTTCTTCACTTCCTTAACCTTGAGAAACACAGAGCGTGTTCTTCCCTTTTGGTTTTCTGCCTCGAGCTCCTTGCACATGTCATTATAATATTTGTTTTTGTTTTCTCAAGCTGCCTTCTGAAATCTTGTTTAGTTCCTTAACTTCATCATGTCTTCCTTTTGCTTTAGCTGCTCGACGTTCAAGGGTAAGGTCCAGTGTCTCTTTGGACATGTAATTTGGTCTTTTCTTTTTTTCTTGTCTTTTTAAGAACTTTTTGCTTCCTTCTTGAATGATATCTTTTATATCGTGCCACAACTCTTCTGGTCTCCTGTCATTTGTGTCTAATGCATTAAACCTATTTTTGAGGTGGTCTCTGAACTCAGGTGGGATATACTCAAGGTCATAC
>VMDO01018651.1:0-2500 GCA_007922755.1 Pedetes capensis
AACAAATTCAAAAGATTCAAATGATGTTTGAGAGAAAAGGATAGTTTTAGTTATATGATATTAGTAGAAGTATGTTTATGTTTTCAGAAAATTAAACTATTATATAATTTTAAATAAGGTGATAATATCACCTTTTAATATGAGAAAAAATCTAAAAAATAAAATTTAGGAAATTTAAAGAAAATTAGTATACTTAAATATTGATCATTTAGGATTATTTCATACAAAAATAATAAATTGTGCTCTTGAAAACATAGAGGATAAGGTGAATATATCATTGGAAATTTACCATAACTCTTTACTAACTACAGACACAAAAATATTAGTTATGAATTCATAACACCAGTTATTCCTCTCTTCTTTCCTGAATAACCTAACATAATCTGTACATGTACACTTGTGGATATGTTTATTTTAAGAAATCATAATCTTTATTATAAAATTATAAGATTCTTAGTTATGAATTTATGTACTCTAATTTTAAGATAAAACTTCTCATAACTTTACCACCCACTAGATCAGTTCCACTTTTGTTACAGTTGATACCAATTATAATGTTGATTCTTACATATTTCTTCCATGCCTTTGTTTATACAATTTGAAGGAGAAAATATGAGCTATTCTATGCAGAAGGAATAGTGAGTTGTAAATCTCACATGTGTTTATGCCTATAAAATGCATCCATTGCTCTCAAACATGAATAATAGGATGACTGTATAGGAACAATCTAATATTCTCTCTGAACATGTGAATCACTCTTACTGCAGACCAGAGATCTTTTGCCAGTTTGATTCTTGGTTACACACCTAATTATAATATTATTGTCTTTCTTCCTCCTTTGTTCTCCAACCTCTATATCCCAAACTCAAGATTTATGCCAACTATTTGCTCAAAGCAATCTTTTTTATTCAAAACAAATTATTTTCATCACTTTCTCTTTTATGACTTTGTTTTCTACTAGGGAAATTGTTAAAGATAGATACTAAATTTCCTTGGTGTTTACTATCACTCAATCTCTATTTGTGAGTCTAAATTCACAAATCCAGATTTCACCCTTCCTTGACTGTGGGAAAACAAATAGGATAGAACTGTTAAGTAACAGAGAAAGAACTGAGACAAATGATATATATTCACATCCTTAGCAGACATCACATATTTATACCTATGTGGAAAAAGTCTGGGGAAGTAGTCTTCAGTTGGACAGCGAGGCATCTTAGTAATTTCAATTATTGCAAAGAATGGGTAAGCAAATAATACACATAACCACCAATCTTCAACATTTGGTGTTTCTTTAAATTACCTTCATATTGGTAACTTCCAACTCAGATATCACTTGAAATTGTCCTATGCCTTAGGGGAGAATATTGTGCAATGAATTTGAAATATGGATTATCTGCAATGGAGTTCTAAGTCTAGCATTTAATATTGTTGTTGTTGTTAGGTGCTGTCAAGTTGGTATCCGACTCATAGCGACCCTCATAGGGTTTTCAATGGCTGACTGTTTCAGGATTGCCTTGGGAGTGGATTGCCAGGTCCTTCTCCCATTTTTGCAGTGCTGGGAATTGAACACGGGACCTCAGAGACTGCAGCACAGCGCTCTACCAACTGAGCTAAATCCCAGCCCCTAGCATTTAATAGTAGTATTAAACCTGGGCAAGTTACTTTTTTGTCTGTATTTATATTTAATTAAATATAAAAGGAGGATAACAAATATTTAAAAGGGTTGTCCTAATTAATAAATAATTAATATACATAAAGATCTCAAAACTCTTCGCAGAATATAGGTTTCCTTTTTACAGGATATTTGCATGTCTCTGTATGTATGCGAGTGTATACTCACCTATGTGTTTATATAGGTAACATTTGGTAAATTATTACTCATTTTAGGTCTCAATTTCTTACCTGTAAATTAGGAATTAAACTAATACAAACTGATAGTTATTATGAGGATTAAACTAGTATCTGATATGTATTATGGCTTATTTTAAATTATTATTTTTCCTATTGGGAATAAAACTTTCATCATAACTTTCTTTCTTTCTCTTTAATGATAATTTACTCTAGTTTTCCTTGAATCCTGATCCTGTACATTTACCATAGCATGTCCCTAAAATGTTTTTTACCTTATAATAAGAGTTTGATTTCCCAGAGTTATGTAAGCTTATTGATTTTTATTATTGATATTCTATCATTTTAGTGTGTTTAGATATAAGTTGAATTAAATTAGTATGATTTGTGTATTATGTTGAAAGTAATGTGGGTTTTTAAGGTATAATAATATATAAATATAATTATGGTATAATTATGGAATTAATAATAAAAATGACTATTTAATAAGCCATACAATATAGTGCAAACTTACTAAGTATCTTAATCATTATTATCTCACTTAGCAATTACAAAAATCCCTGCAAATGAATAAGCCAATATTCACATAATTTTCACTTGCATTCCATTTTGTCCATGCGTATTAATCATGCACTTTTGCTTTATAAATTAG
>VMDO01018651.1:7500-41679 GCA_007922755.1 Pedetes capensis
TATATATACACATACATACATATAGATAGATGGATAGATAGATAACACACATACATACATACATACTGTTATTTTTAGGTGCCCTTGAGTCAAGTCAGACTCATATCAACACTATGTACAACAAACTGCAGAAGATGGTAAAAATCTTTCCTATCTCCATTTGTGGCCTTTGTGGTGGGTGTGTAAATTTGAATAATAATCATATTAGCTGACCTTCCTCATAGGCATATGGACATTCTGTCACTGACAACATTGTATTTCAGGACAAATCTTGAGATACTTTTTTTGATGATGAATGCAACCCTATTTTTCTTTAATTTGTCATTCGCAGCATAGTAAACCATATGATTATCTGATTGAAAATGGTCAATACCAGTCCATTTTAGCTCACTGATGACTACAATGTCAATATTTAAGCACTGCATTTCCCTTTTGATGATTTCTAAATTTCCTAGATTCATTCATACTATGTGTATTCCAAGTTCCAATTATTAATGGAAGTTTATAGTTGTTCCTTTTCATTTTAAATCATGCTACATCAGGTAATGGAAATCTTTGAGGCTTTACTCTATTCCCATCATTAAGGTCAACTCTCCTTTGAGGCTGGGTTTAGCTTAGTTGGTAGAAAAGTGCTCTGCATGCTGCAGAGTCCCTGGGTTCAATCCTCATTTTTTGTTGACAGATGTCTTTGAGTCAGGTCTGATTCATAGTGACCCTACGTACAACAAAAGGAAACACTCTCTCACACTGTATCTTGCCCAGGATGACTGTCCATCCTTCTCTACTATTCATGGGGTTTTCAATGACAGATTGTTTTGGGAGTGGATTCCCAGGTCTTTCTTCCTCTCCTGCAGCACTTGATATTCCCAGGAGGTCTCCCATCCAAGGACTAACCAGGACAACCATGCCTAGCTTCCCAGATCAGGCAAGATCAGATGCTAGGGTGATATGGCTACAGACAGGATTCAATCCCTAGTACCACAAATATGGAAGAAGGACCTGGCTGCCCATTCCTGAAATAGCTCCAAAACAATCAGCCATTGAAAACTCTGTGAATAGCAGTGAAGCACTGACAGTGTTGGGCATGGCACAGTGTCAGAGAATGTTTTTTTCTGTTGTACATAGGGTTGCTTTGAGCTGGCCCATCTCAAAGGCACCAAACAACAACTACTTTGAGGAGGCAAATCTTCCCTAGTCATCTTTTGAGTGCCCAGTGATACCTTGAATGTCTTCCAGCCCAGGGGGCTCATTTTCTGGCACTATATTGGACAGTGCTTCTCTGCTATTCATAGGATTTTCAATGGCTAATTGTTTCAGGGCCTGCAGCAGTAGCACTATCTCATCCGAACTGGTCAGATTTCGGAAGCTAACCAGGGTTGGGCCTGGATAGTACTTGGGTGGGAGACCACCTGGGAATACCAGGTGCTGTAGGATTGGGAGAAGGACCCAGCAACCCACTCCCAAAAAACAATCAGCCCTTGAAAATTCTATGATCGGCAGAGAAGCCCTAACAATACTTTTTTGCCTGTTGTACATAGAGTCTCTAGGATTTGGACACCAACTCAACTGTACCTAGCAACAACAATCATTGCTTCAGGAGTGGGCTACCCTGTCTTTCTTTGTAATCTCTTTTACTCAGAAAGCTCAGCTGAAACCTGTCCTCCATTGGTGGCCCTGCTAATATATGAAATACTGGTGGCATAGCTTTCAGTATCACTTCAAGACCTAAGACCCCACAACATGACAAGCTGACACATATATATATGTATGTATGTGTATATGTGTGCATGTGTATATATACATGTGTGTGTGTGCATATATATATATATATATATATATATATATATATATATATATATATGTTGTTAGGTGCCATCAAGTCAGTATCTGACTCGTAGTGACCCTATATACAACAGTTGAAACATTTTGTCAATGCTTCTCTGCTATTCATAAGGTTTTCAATGGTGGATTGATTTTTGGGAGCAGGTTGCCTGGTCTGTCTCCCAAGCCTACAGCACCTGGTGTTTCCAGGCAGTCTCTCATCCAAGTACTAACCAGGCACAGCCCTGCTTAGCTTCTGAGATCTGATGGGATCGGATGCCACAGTGCTACAGCTGCAAATTTTATATATGTGTGTGTGTGTGTGTGTGTGTGTGTGTGTGTGTGTGTGTGTGTGTGTATGTATGTATGTATATATGTGTATATACATATATATATTTACATATATATTTATATATTTATATATATATATTTACATATATATACATACACACACACACACGTGTGTGAGTATTTAGTTTTTGGGTTTTGTTTGTTTTGAGGCATGATATTACTTTGTAGCTCAAGTTGGCCTGCAACTCATTGTGTAGACCAGGCTGCCCTCAAACTCATGTAGATCCTCTTACCATAGACTTCCAAATACTGGATTTATAGGCACGTGCCATAGTCCCTAGGTTGTTGTCTTATATATTTACTTTGTGAATTAAGTGCTATTTTCAAACTTATATTAACTCTTTTCTGAAAATTTATTTTCAATTATTTATGAATATAGTGATTCTGAGATACAGTTTTTATTGATCTACTATTTTCTTGGTTTATAAAAATGACAGGATTATTAGATATGAAAATGCAAAACCTTCCAATATTGAAATCATTCTCTCTCAGAAAGCACAAATGAATGAATTTTTTTTTTAATATCAATAGTAAACATGAATATTTTGGTATAATACCTTAAAGAAGTTTCTCCCACTTCTAGCATTGATCATACTGCAAATTCAATTATAATAATTTTAAAATAAAAAAACACATTCATTTTAAAATAGTTATAATATATAAATCATTTACTTTCTTGAACTTTTACTTCCTTTCTTTATAATTTTATTATCATTTTATCTGATATCACACAGGAATTAGAAGCATTTTATTACACGTTTCTCAGAAATACTTGCTTGATTTTTATGATGTGATTCTTAAATGAATCATCCAAGTAAACAGCAGAAGAATTTATCTCAACCAAAAATTTGAATATGTATTTCTATTATGAAAAATGGCATAGAAAGTCTTTAAGAAAAGAATATTTTTGTTACTCTTTATCAGTTTTCCTTAAATCATATACATTAGATATATCAAAATCTTTGAGCAGTTCAAAAATAGCTTGACACTCTGTTTCTTCTTTCCTTGTGGCTTCACTTACAGTGTGTTCCTTGCCATCTTTGAACTGAAAACCAACACAAAACTTTTGCCTGATTAAAACCTACTCATGAATTAAACTCAAACTCAGTTGCTTCTTTTTTAGAGGGTATTCTTTGCTTCCCAACCAAAAAAAAAAAAAAATTGGCTAAGATCCTCTTTCTCTGTCCTTCTAAAATTCTGTGAGGAAAATCATACTATTTCATTTATGCTACATGTCGATATGTAATATCAAATGTTTCTCTCAACTAAGCTGAAAGTTTCATGGAATTGTTTCCTATCCATTCCACATTAGTTAGCAGTGGCATAAAATACTCTTGTTTGGTAGAGGAGAATAACTCCATGACTCACCTTTCTTGGGAAACAGATTATGAAAAACTGAGCATTGGATGTGGAGCACAGCATTTTAGCAAATTGAGGAATTTAGAAAAGAAATGAGTAATCACAGGACCCTTTAAAGCATAAGAGCAGTGAGTGGCTTGAAGGCTTGAATGATGGCTCTCAAAAAGATATGCACATACCCTAACTCCAGGAGTCTGTGAATGTTACTTCATTTACAGACAGGCCCATTGCAGTTATAACTAAGGATATCAAGATGATACCATCTTGGATTATCAGGTGGGCCCTAAATGACAAAATTTGGATAAGAGACATAGAGAAAACCACACACACACACACACACACACACACACACACACACACACACACAGAGAGAGAGAGAGGGAATATATTGGAGCTTTGCAGCTATCAAGAGAGAGCTGAGGCCACCAGAAGCTGGATCAAACCAGAAAAGATTCTCCTCTAGAGGCTTCCCAGTGAAAAAGATCCTATTAACCCCCTGTTTTCAGACTTCTGTCCTGCAAAACTGAGAGATAAATTTTTGAGAATAAACCATCAAGTGTGTTATAGTGTGTTATGACAGAATTGTGTTATGGCAGAACTAAGATATCTACACAATAATACAAGTGGATTTTATTTTCTAGCTCATAGAATAATTGACAGATTATTCTCTGTCATAACAGCAGATTCTATATGAGCATATATAACCAGTGGCCAAGATGGACCCATTTATTTCTTGAGCTTCAGTAAATTTTAAGTATGCTTTTTTCTGAGTTTGGATCCCTGACCTTGCTTTCCTTTGCATTTAATTTGGAGTACATCTAAAGTCTCTGTCTCTTTGAGATATACTTGTAAATCTTTTAAACAAATTTCTCAACTATTATGCAATTTAGGACTTTCTTTCTCAAGAACCCAAAAGCCATCTCTTTCAAATGTAATGAACAAAGATAGCCCTCTTCCAGTCTCCTAGTCTCTTTGTGAGGATCCAAGACCAACTTGGGTGGAGAGTGGTTGCTTTGCTCCAATTAGAGGAACCACCATATGGCATAAAGGTATGAGAAGTTTAATTCTCCTTTAGATAAAATCAGCAAACACAGAAGTCCTAGCAATGCATTTCCTCCAATACTTTTCTACTAGCTCACTCTAACCTTTAAATATTCTACTGATCTTTGTTTCAGCAGAATGGAATTCAAATGAGTTCTGGGTACTCTCTCCTACTTCAATAGTCTTGCATAATCTTGCTGGTTTAAGTTTTAAAGTGCATTATTTTTGCACTTTTTATGTTTTTGTATCAGGAAGCCTAGCACTTATCCCATTACCATATCTGACTATGAATATCTTAAGCTTATTAATAAGTCTGGGTATTCAGACCAAAAGTCCTGTCCAGCCTTTGAGAGAGATAGAAAAAAAGTCAAATAGGTCTTTGAAACATCAGTGAAAATAAGGTGCCTGATGTCATGTTGCTTATAATAAACCTCATCATTAAAAATTATTGTTGTTTTTAATTGCTATCAATTTGGGTCCAACTCATTGTGACCCTTTGTAGAACAGAACAAAACACTCCCTGACACTGGGCCATTCCTGGCATTATGTCAGTGCTTCTCTGCTACTCATAAGGTTTTCAACTGCTGATTGTTTCAGGATTGTGCTGCCAGTTACTTCTCCAATTTTTGCAATGGTAAGGATTGAAATCAAGGCCTCAGAAAATGCAAAGTAGCACTCTACCAACCAAGACAAATCCCAGACTATCATTAAAAATAGACAAGAACAAGATGCAAGGAAAGAAAATGAACAAGCTGTGGCTACTGGAGAACATAAAGAGAACCCAGTAATTTAGTATCCTTAGAGTAGCCTAGGCAGGTCTGTGCCTGTTTTTTGTTTGTTTGGGTCTTTTTTTTTTTTTTTTTTTAATTTCCTGGAAGCTGACACTGATGTAAAAGAGGATGTAACTTCAAATATTTATTGAGTCATGACAACATACTTATACACACTCTACTCTTACATGCCCACACATGTCTAGCAGTTTGCTGTACTGTGGGGCTTGCCTGTTGCTGTGATGCTGAAAACTATGATACTGGTATTACAGATACCAGCAGGGTCACCCCTGGTGGACAGGTTTCAGCTGAGTTTGCAAAGACAGACTAGGGAGTAGGACCTGAAAATGGAGTAAAGCCCCAAGCTATCCATTTGTTGATGTAGTATGACTCAAAAAGAGGGGGACATTAAAAATTGGAACCTGGAATATATATAACATGAATCTAAGAAAATTAGAAAACAACAATTTTGTTCTTGTTACCCATTGAAACTTCTTTGTATAGAGAAACTCTGACAAAGGAGCCAAGCAGTGTCTATGTAATATAGGTTGTTGCTGTTATTGTTGTTGTTAGGAGTCATTGAGTCAGTGTCAGACTCATTGCAACCTTACATACAACAGGCAAAACAATGTTGTTAGTGCTTCTCTGCTATTCATAGGGTATTCAGTGGAAGACTGTTTTTGGGGAGTGAGTTGCTGGGTCCTTCTCCCAAACCTATAGCACCTGGTATTCCCAGGTGGTCTCCAAGTACTAACCAAGCCAGATTCTGCTTAGCTTACAAAATCTGATGAGGTCAGATGCCACAGTGCTACCACTGCAGGACCTAAAATATAGAATTATTTAAATATGATGATTTTGTCCTTTTTGTTTGGTTGTTTGATTTGTCTTTGTTTTTGTTTTCTAGAAGCTTTGATACTCAAAGGGTGCTCCACGGACAACTAGCATCTGCATCACCTCAAAATCTCTTAGAAAAATAAAAAAATAGTCTCAGACCCTTCTCTCAAACTAAAAGTCTGCATGTTAATTTAACCCTCTGAATGATTTGTTGAACATTAAATTTTAACAAGTTCTATGTTAAAAGTCTTTGCTAGATTTCATTTCTTAGATTTCATAACTCAAAAGTTTAAAAGTTTAAAACATTCTTTGGAAGTAAAACTTCCTTAAAAGTATTTATCTTTCTATGAGGACTATATAACACTAAGCATTTTTATTGTACTATACCATATATGTATATTCCTAATAATCCAAAGTAATTAGAGCATCCTGTTTGGTGTTTCCTTAATATCCTACCAAATGATAACTCAAACTTAAGTTGCACTCCTTAATTTTCACCTCCCTCCAAACCCTATTTTTCAAGTTTTTAATTAATACTTTGAACAAAACCAGTTAATACTGGGAGGACATCCCCCATCTCTGGAAGCTAAACAGGTGGCTGTCTCCTGAAAGATAGGCCTATAATGGATGATCTTCAGTCAGATTAATATTCTGATACAGTACCCTACAGGTGTTTCCACCTTTATTTCAAATTTCCTTGTGAATTTCAGATTCATTTAAAATAAAATAAACTCAATATCAATCTTATATATGTTACCAAGTTATTAACTGCACCATTACTTATTAAAATTTACTACTTTGATCCTCCCAATTATATATCATTTGTTATGATAGGCAGGTTTGAACATGGGTCTCATACAGGTCTACTCTGACAAGTTTTTAATTGCATAATGATTTACATTGGTTTCTGCCATGAAAATAATCAAATTACTCCAAGGGCTCAAGTACAGCCCAATTCCCTGGATGGACACACACAGATACATATGAATGGACACACACAGATACACATACATACACACACTCCACTTTGAATTCAGTATAAAACCAAACTATTTGTGTAACTGATTTGCATTGTAATGTATGAACATGTTATGTCAGCTATTTTGAAAAACTGCAATAAAAATCAGGACACTTTTATATTTAAGCAATAAAATAGTGCCATTTGAAAAGTACAAAGAAAATATTGAAGGAAACATTAAGGAGTAGAGAAACTTCAGATTTCTACTTTTTTTTACTAATATAAATAGTATTGTATTAAAAATTACTTTGAGTGTTTATTATGTCTTTAACTCTAAGAGGTAATTTAAAGAAGCTTCTATTTTAAACTTAGGATATAATCTTTTTATTTTTTCTTGTCTTTTATAGTTGTTTATAATCTTGTTATTCAAAGTATGAAAAATATTTTATAGTTACTATAAAATTTAATGCAAAGACTATTAAGATGCCATGTCAAGGCTACCCTCAAATGTATAGTGGATTTAATCTCTTCTCACCCTTTCTTATTGTGTTCCTAGTCCATACAGACATAATTTTTCACCCAGATTCCCTTGATAGCCCTGGTTGCATCTCATCTTTAAACATTTAATACAACGTAGTATTTTCAAGTTTTTCGTTTAATCACATTAAGCAATAATGCTGCTGAAATATACTTCAACAGATCCAGGCAAGGTGGCTCAGGCCTGTATTCCCAGTGACTTGGGAGGTAGAGACTAGAGGATGGTAAGTTCAAGGCTAGAGGTAGCCTGTGTAATTTAGTGAGACCCTATCTCAAAATAAAAAGTAAAAAAATGGGCTAGGAGTGCAGCTCAGTGCTAGAGCACTTGCAAAGCATGTGTGAGGTTCTAGGTTCAACCCCCAATACCACTGAATAAATTAAATAAATAAATAAATAAAATGGACTGGAGAGCACTTCCAATGTATTTGTGAGGCCATAGGTTCAACCTTCAAGTGCTACAAAAAAGACAAGTAAATATAAGAGAAATCTCTTCAGAAAGGCCATATTGCTCTACTCTAAAATACCTCACACCAGTTGGGAACTCTCTGCTTTATTTCCCTTGAAACAATTCTTACTAGCTGAAATTATGTATTTCTTTACATTATGGTTATTTTCTGTATATTTCCCAGAATGTAATATGAGGACTGAGGTTTGTCTGCTTAGATCATTGCCATATTTTTTGAGTTTCTGATCACTACTATCAATGATATACCATCCACAAATATTGCATATCGTTTATTAAGAATGTGCTCTTAGAAAACTAAAGCAAAACAAAGGATTTAAGATCCATCATTTGGGCATTTTAGTGTAGTTAAATAAGGCATTTTTAAAGAGATGACGTTTGAATGAAGACTAGAAGGAAATGTAGGGATGAGTCTTCACAGTAAATCAAGGCCAGAAAGAGTAGAGTCCTAGTCTAATTGAAAAGCAATAACAAAATACCTCAGACTAAGTAGCTTACATGCAAAAAGAATTTGTTTGTGATAGTTTGGGATACTGGTAAGCATGAGATAAAATCTCGGAGATTTGGTGTCTGGTGTGGGCTTCAGTTTTCTAGTTCAAAGATGGTGGATTCTACTGTGTGATCACATGAAATAAGGGACAAAGTGGCTCACTGTGGCCACTTTCCTAAGGTCAAAATCAAATTCTTGAATGCTCCACCATCATAAACTAATTCTTCAAAGGGCCACACTGTTTACTACCAATACTTGATGATTGGGATTTCAACATATGAATTTTTGGAGAGAGAAATAGATAGATAGACACATAGATACATAGATACATAAGATACATACATGCATACATAATACATACATAGATTTGAGCTCTGACCTACACAATTATATGCTCCTTGAGAAAACTAGTTGATTGCCCAAAAGAGCTTACCTGATATGAACAACTGAAATGAAATTGTTTATACACAAAAAATTAAAATCTCATCCTCTTAAGTGTTCCTTTAACACTGAGAATTAAATCAAAAAGGTTAAAATATCTCTCTGCCATCTTTCTTCAGATGTCTTTTTTGATGATGAATGCAAACCAATTTCTCTTTAAGTTGTCATTCCTGGCATAGTAAACCATATGATTATCTAATTCCAAATTCCCCACAACAGTCCATTTTAGCTCATGATGCCTGGAATGTTGATTTTTATGTGCTCAAATTCCCTTTTGATGAGTTCTAATTTTCCTAGATTCTTGCTTTGTACAATCCACATTCCAAACATTAATGGGTGTATACAGTTGTTATTTCCCACTTTGAGTTATCCCACATCAGCAAATGGAGCTCAATGGGGCATTACTCCATTTCCATCATTAAGGTCAACTCTACCTTAAAGAGGCAAATCTATCCCAGTTGTCTTTTGTGTGCCTTCCAAACTGGAATCTCTTTTTCTGGCACTATACATGACAAAATTTCTGTGAAATTAATAAGGTTTTCAATGGCTAATTGTTGTGGGAGTAGGTTATCCATGCCCTCTCCTTAGTCTGTCTAAGGCTGTAAGTAAGCTCAGTTGAAACCTGTCCACCATGAGTGACCCAGTTAGTATGTATATTATCAGTGGCATAGCTTTCAGCATCACAGTAACATGAAACCCCCACAGTATAGCAAACTGATAGAATAATATCCTTACACTTACAAAGAAGACTAGTTAATATGGCTATTATTCAAATTTCTTCACCCACCACTAAGGCCACAAATGAAGATAGGGAAGGTTTTACCAGCTCCTGCAGTCTGAAATAGATCCAACATGAAATCAGGATGTACTGATAATTACAGATGATTGGAATGCAAAAGTTGGAAGCAAAGAAGAAGGCTCAGTAGTTGGATAATATGGCCTTAGTGACAGAAATGATGCTGGAGATAAGATGATAGAATTTTGTGAGATCAATGACCTCTTATTGCAAACAGATTTTTTCATCAACTTATACCATGACTATACACATGGAATTCACCAAATGGAACACAAGGAACAAAATTTGACTACATTTGTGGTAACAGATGATGGAAAAACTCTATATTAAATATCAGAACAAGACCAGATGCTGATTATGGATGAGACCATCAACCACTCATATGCAGGTTCAAACTGAAACTGCAGAAAATTGGAACCAGTGTATGAGACATAAGGTATGACCTTGAGTATATCTGTTCTGAGTTCAGAGATCACCTCACAAACAGGTTTGATGCATTGGACACAAATGACCAAAGACCAGATGAGTTTTGGCATGAAATTAAAGACGTCATTCACGAGGAGAGTAAAAGGCTAATAAAGACTGGAAAAAAGGTTGACCAAATCACATGTCAAAAGTGACTTTGAAACATGTCCTTTAACATCCAACAGCTAATGTAAAAGGAAGATATGATGAAGTTCAAGAACTAAACAGATTTCAAAGGGCCGCTCAAGAAGTCAAAATGAAATATAATGAGGTGCAAAGAGCTGGAGATAGAAAGCCAAAAGAGAAGAACACACTGTGTTTTTCTCAAGCTTGAAGAATTGAAAAAAGAATTCAAGCCTTGAATGGATTCTGCAAGGAAACATTAAATGATGCAGGAACATCAAAGGAAGGTGGAAGGAATACACAGACTCATTATACAAAAAAGAATTAGTGGATAATTAACCATTTTAAGAGGTTGCATATGACCAGGGACCAATAGTACTGAAAGATGAAGCGGAAGCTGCCTTAAAGGAACTATTGAGACACAAGGCTGCAGGAATTAATGGAATAACAATACAGATATTTCAACAAACAGATGCAGCACTGGAGGTGCTCACTTGTTTATACCAAGAGATTGGGAAAACAGCCACATGGCCAACTGACTGGAAGAGATTCATATTTGTCCTGTTTCCAAGAAATGGGATCCAATCAAATGTAGAAATTATCAAATTATATCATCTATATCACACATAGGCCTGCAGCCGTAGCCCTGTGTAATCCAATCCCATCAGATCTCAGAAGCTAAGCAGGGTCAGGCCTGGTTAGTACCTGGATGGGAGACCGCCTGGGAACACCAGGTGCTGCAGGCTTGGGAGAAGGACCTGGCAACCCCCTCCCCAAAATCAATCTGCCATTGAAAACCCTATGAACAGGAGAGAGGCACTGACACTAGTGTTTCCCTTGTTGTACAGAGGGTCGCTATAAGTCGGATACCGACTTGACGGCACCTAACAACAACAACAACATATCACACATGAATAAAATTTTGCAAAAGAACATGAAAAAGAAACTGTGGCAATATATAGACAGATAATCATCAGAAAATCAAGCTGGATTCAGAAGTGGGCATGGAATAAGGGATATCATTGCTGATGTCAGATGGATATTAGCTGAAATTAGAGAATACCAGAAATATGTCTGTCTATGTTTAACAGAATATGTAATGGTACTTGATTGTGTGGATCAAAATAGATTATGGATAACACTGTAATAAATGAAAATACCAGAGAACTTAATTGTACTCATAAGGAATCTGTACATAGATCAGGAGGCAATTATTCTAACAAAACAAGGAAATACTGCATGTTTTAAAGTCAAGAAACACATGTGTCAGAGCTGTAGCCTTTCACTGTACCTCTTCAATCTCTATGCTGAGTGTATAATCTGAGAAGTTGGACTTTATGAAGAAGAACATGGCATCATGATTGGAGGAGGATTCATTAACAATCTGAGTTATGCAGATTACCCAACTCTACTTTCTGTAAGTGAAGAGGATGTGAAACATTTACTGATAAAGATCGAAGAACTCAGCCTTCAGTATGGATCTAATATCAACAAAAATCCTTACAACTGGGTCAGAATGCAACTTCATGATAAATGGAGAAAAGATTGAGGTTGTCCTAGATTTTGCTTTACTTGGTTCTACAACCAACACCCATGGAAGCAGCATTCAAGACATCAAAAGATGCATTGCATTGGGAAAAACTGTCACAAAAGACCTCTTTAAAATGTTAAAAAGTAAAGATGTCACATTGAAAATGAAGGTGTACCTGACTTGTGCCATGGGTGCTTTCATTCACATCATTTGACTATGAAAGCAGAACACTGAATAAGGGGGACAGGAAAAGAATTAATGCTTTTGAATTATGGTCCTGGAGATGAATATTTTATATACCATGAACTGCCAAAAGAACCAAAAGATCTGTTCTGGAAGTAATGCAACCAGAGTGTTCCTTGGAAGCAAGAATGGCTAGACTGCATCTGATGTATTTTGGACATGTCGTCAGGAGGGACTGATCCCTGGAGAAGGACATCATGTTTGAAAGAATGGCAGGTCAATGAAAAAAAGGAAGACCCTGAACTAGATGGATTGACACAGTGTCTGCAACAATGAGCTTAAACATAAAAAAGATCCTGTGCCTGGCACAGAATCAGGGAGTGTTTTATTCTGTTATAAATAGGCTCTCTGAGTCCGTCTCAACTTGACTGCACCCAACAACTACCATCTTTTCTGCCTTAATTATAAGAACTAAATAAGACAAAATACTTCTTTTTCACTTTCTGTAAAATAGGTGGAGCTCAATTAATATCTTCCCCTTTTTCCTTCCTAGTTTACTGAAAACATCATTAGTATTAGAGATCACATTTTCTTTTCTTCTTTTTTCTTCTACAATACTTATGCAAAACACTGAATTGGTGTTTGATTGTCTTGAGTTAAAGGAATGCTTCAAATTTTACTGGGATAGATTCACAGAATAAACAGGATGGCTGTTAATTACAAATCATAAATTAACACTTTGAAAGTGTTTTCTCATCTCAAGACTCATATTTTGATGCTTCTTTCCAAGTAAATGCACCTTAGGTGTTCAATGAAAAAGGATTCAGAATTTGTGAAAGCAAATCAGTTATATATATGTATATCAAATATACATTTTACATATATTTCATTTTAATTCACATGTGTGGTTCAATTATCTGGTTAGCCTGAAACTTTAAAATGATGTTAAAGTAATTATAGTACAAAATCAAGTCTCAGTGAATGAGATGTCAAGTTTACTCAGTAGCAATGACCATACCATTTTCAAATTAAAAAGTTCACAACAGGTACATTAATGCTTGTATTGTGTCTCTGAGCCTCTGAAAACTTCTATTTTAATGTAGAAGGTATACTCTATGATATTTTTGTTTCTATCACATATAAAAGGAGAATATGAAACTATCTGAATATAATCTCCAAAAACACATTTTATCATAACATTATATAAATGTATGCTAATAATTTACATATTATTACACCACTATATATTGATTAAGAGTTTTCAAAAAAATTCATATTTATTATCCTTTTTATTTTTTGCAGTATTTGGAGGTTGAATCCAAGACCTCTCTCATACTTTGCAAGTGCTGTACTACTGTGCTGCACTTCTAACCAAGTTCCTATTTTTCATTTTAAATCATGATCTTCTTAATTGATGCAGGCTGCCTCTGGACTCTAGTTTGAGATTCTCCTACCTCAGCCTCCTAAATTCTTGGGATTACAAGTGTGCTCCAAGGAGAACAAATTCATTTCTTATTTTTACATTAGAATGACCCACTGGCCAGGAAGGGGTCACAAAACAATTCCAAAGAAGACACAAGTTGTCACATTGTGAGTTTTAAATCCAAGATTAGAACACAGGATTACTGTGTTCTCACATGACCTATAACTTCAATCACTTTTTTTATCAGTGGGCAAACTGTGTTCCACTGTCTATTGGGCAGATGCAACTTGGAGATTTTATGAAGGAAAAAAAATGTAGGGAAGCCCTTTAAGGATTAACTATGGTGGCTGATGTAAAATAGGGGTAAAATCAGAAAGAGATTACCAGAATGTCTCAGAGTAAATCCTAGTAGGTATAAGTATTTGGAGAAGAAGAAAAAGGAGGAGGAAGAGGAGGAGGAGGAGGAGGAGGAGGAGGAGGAGGAGGAGGAGGAGGAGGAGGAAGAAGAAGAAGAAGAAGAAGAAGAAGAAGAAGAAGAAGAAGAAGAAGAAGAGGAGGAGGAGAAGGAATTGGAAGAGGTGGAGGAAGAAGAGGAGGAAGAGGTAGAGGAGGAGATGGAGGAAGAGAAGGAATAGAGATTATGAAGGAGTAAAAGTATTATATTGATTACACCGGTGCCTCCTTCACCCCTAAAAATGTAAGTGTAGATGTTGGGGATTCAGTTTTCTAGTACAGACATAAGCAATTTCTGGTGCTCCCTTTTCTGTCAAAAAGAAGCTAGAGTGTATTGTAGCCACCAAAGGAAACCAGTAGAAATTACATTCTTATTTCAAGGAATTGACTTTAATCAATGGGGCTAGGGTTTAGCTCAGTTGGTAGAGTGCTTCTCTGTACTCTGAGGCCCTGGGTTCAATCCATAGGACCACAAAAATTAGAGGGACCTGGCAGTCCACTGTCAAAACAATCACCTATGAAAACCCTATGAACAGCAGAGAAGCACCACAGAGAAAAGATGAGGCAGTGCCAGAATGGCACATTGTTGGAGACTGTTTCATTCTGTTGTACATAGGGTTACTATTTACTTGATGACACCTAACAACAACAACAATAACAACTTTAATCAACATACCAGATGACAGCAACCCACTTCCTTGCCTACTAAATGGCAAGCTCTTCAAAGTGTTCTTTAAATTCCCATTTCTCCTGAAACTAATACTGCCTATTTGGCATTCCACAAAATCTTGAATGAATGAATGAATGAATGAATGTGATGCCCAAGCCATGAAAGGGGAGATTGAAAACAGAACAACCTGTGACTTCCAATTCCCTGTTCCAGTTGAGTACAAAGTAGAACAATTACTTGTTAAAGATGGAATCACTATATTTTTTCTTCAAGATTTTTTAAAATAAAACAAGATTTGGAGAGCCACACCAATGAAAATAATATTTTCCTTTTGAGTACAGTTCCTTTACATATTTAATATTTCTGAGTCATAATTTCCTTATGAGATTGTGAAGAAATCATCCTTTGTTTCTAAGTTCTCTGCAACATGGTGTAGTTTGTATGACACATCCTAAATCAGCCTTTAATCTGTATATTCTGGATAGTAGAAGGACAAATACAGTTTTTGAAATGTATAGAGATCAAACAATTCTATAATGTAGTTACAATTAAGCCTTTATTCCAAAGTATCTCTCTATAGTAGAGCAATATTTCAATTAAATTTTATTTATAATCAAGGCAATTTATTTAAACTAGTTCATTTCTCCTCACTTTGAATGTTCAGCAAAACACATTCCCAATAGAGAGTATAAAAAAAATTCCACAATGGAAAAGTGCCTTAACCAATTATTTCAAATGCGATATGCTATGATATTTCATACTGTCTGTACATGACTTGTGTGTTAGTTAGCTTCTGTTGCTGTGACAAAATAACAGAGAAAATCAACTATACAGAGGAAAGGTTTTTGGGGGCATGGTGGAGAACATCTGTAATTCCAGCTACTTGGGAGACAGGGGCAGGAGGATCAGCAGTTCAAGGCCAGAGGCAGCCTGTATAACTTAAGGAGAACGTTTCTCAAGATAAAAAAAAAAAATGGGGACTAGGGGTGCAGATCAGTGTTACAGTACTCGCAAAGTACCTACAAGGCCACGGGTTTAATGCTCAAGTAACACAAAGTAAAAATAAAAATAAAAGAGAGAGAGAGAGAGAGAGAGAGAGAGAGAGAGAGAGAGAGAGGAAGACAGAGAGTCTTACTTTGGCTAATGATTTTAGAAATTTCAGTCCAAAATGAACTGGCTACATTTTTTTAGGTCTGGGACAAGGCAGAATATCAAGGCTATTAAAGTATTAGGAGCATGTGGTGGAAGAAGCTGCTCAACACATGACATCTGGGGGAACAGAATGGAACAACCTGGGGACAAGACAGACCATTTAATTCCATGCCGCTAGTGACTTTCTTCCTCAAATTAAGCTTCACCTTTTAGAGTTCATTTCGCTATAAATTCATCAATGGATTAAATCATTGATAAAGTAAGAGCCCTCGTGATCCAGTCATCTCTCAAGGACTGACCTCTAAACTGCTGCATTGAAAACCAAGCCTTCTTTACATGAGGCATTAAGGTACATTTCACATACAAATCAAAACAACTGGAAAAATTATAATAAAAAACTAATGATATAAAAAATTAATATTCACCATCATAAATATTGAAAGAGTTCTTAAAATTTTGACAAAGTGCCCAACAGTGGCGTGCATGCTTGCAATCCCAGTGATTCAGAAGGTGGAGGCAGGAGGATCACAAGTTTGAAGCCAGAGGCAGCCTGCATAACTCACTGAGACCTTGTTTCAAAAAAACAGAAGCAAAATATGGGGTGAATAGGGGATTGCTTGCCTAGTATTGTGAGGCTCTGCATTCAACCCTGTAGTACTAAAAATTAAAAAAAGGAAAATAATAAAATTTGACAAAGTTATCTGTTGTGACCTAAATAATTATTTCTCCTTGTAATCTATATGTCCTATATGTTTTTCAGCTTGTCATGCTGTGGGGGCTTGTGTATTGCTGTGATGCTGAAAGATACGTCACCAATATTTCAGACACCAGCAGGGCCACCCATGGTGGACATATTTCGGCTGAGCTTCCAGACTAATGTAGACTAAGCAGAAGGACCTGACAGCCCATTCCCAAAACAATCAGACATTGAAAATTCAATAAATAGCAGGGGAGCACTGCCAAATGCAGTGCTGGAAAATGAGCTGCCCAGGCTGGAAGGCATTTAGAAAACCACTGGAGAAAAGTTGCCACCTAAAAGTAGAGTCAACTTTAATGATGGAAATAGGGTAAGCCTCAGAAACCTCATTTTGCTGATGTGGCATGACTCAAAATGAGAAGCACAGTGGTTGCAACAATGGTCTCCAACATAAAAAGATCATGTGCATGGCACAGTGTTGGTTAGTTCTTTGTTCGATTGTACTTAGGGTCATTATGAGTTGAACCTGACTCTGTGGCAACCAACAACAATAACATGATCCATATACTGAAATCTTACCTCCTAAGGTGATACTATTAGTGAGTGATGCCCTCAAAAAGATTTAGAGTCTTTATAAAAGAAATCACTACAAGTTGCCATGTCCCTTCCAGCAAGAAAGGCTGTGGTGAAAAACTGACCATCTAAGAAACAGACCCTTGCCAAATACTGAAGCTATCAGTATCTTGACCTTAGATTTATCAGCCTGCAGCTGTAGCCCTATAGCATCCGATCTCGGGTGTAAGCAGGGTCGGGCCTGGTTAGTACTTGAATGGGAGACTGCCTGTGAACTTCAGATACTGTAGGCCTGGGAGAAGGACCCAGCCACCCACTCCCAAAAATTAATCTGCCATTGAAAACCCTATGAACAGCAGAGAAGCACTGATGATAGTGTTTTGCCTGTTGTACGTAGAGTCACTATGAGTTGGATACCAACTGGATGGGACATAATAACAGGATCATGAGAAATGAATTCCTATTATTTACAAGCTACCCAACTTCTGATATTTTGTTAAAGCATCTTCAGTGGGCTAAAACAATAACCTGTTATACCATTTATGAAAAATTTAAAACTTATATCATTCATTCTTTTTGGTTACTGCATTAATGTTGCTACCAGAAAAATTGGAAATACTTGTGAGTTAGCAATGCTCAAAGACTTCAAGATGTTAGTCATGTTTGTGCACTGCAATAGGTAACTAGGTTTGGAGACTAATGGGGGGATTATCTGTGGAGGGCCATAAGTCTTCATGCCTGCAGCCATACCACTGTAGAGCCCAATCCTCTCAGATCTCTGAAGCTAAGCAGTGTCAGGCCTGGTTAGTACTTGGGTGGGAGACTACCTTGGAATGCCAGGTGCTGTAGGCTTGTGAGAAGGACCCAGCAACCCACTTCCAAAAAACCATCATCCATTGAAAACTCTATGAATAGCAGAGAAGCACTAACAATAGTGTTTTGCCTGTTGTAGGTAGGGTCACTATGAGTTGGACACTGACTGGGTGGCACCTAACAACAACATAAGTCTTCAATGCTATCAAGAATGGATTTCCCCAAAGATAATTATAAACATGTATGAGAAAGGTATCTTTGTTATGTATAGCACAAGTAGGTCTCCTTGAACATATTAAAATATTATCTCTTCACTTTTCAAAATCTTCATAATCATTACAGTAACTATATTAACTAATATAAAAATACTTTGACTAGATATTGGTATAAATGCTGACATGTTCTCCTCTGTTCTATTAACTAATGTTCTTTAAAGAAATAACATGTTGTTGTTGTTCTTAGGTGCCGTCGAGTCGAGTCTGACTCATTGCACTCTCATAGGGTTTTCAATGGCTGTTTCAAGATTGCCTTGGGAGTGGGTTGCCACATCCTTCTCCCATTTTGCAGTGCTGGGAATCAAACTCGGGACCTCAGAGACTGCAAAGCAGTGCTCTCCCAACTGAGCTAAATATGCAAATAATAATAAAACAAGCATTGCTTCAACTATATCAGCAAGATATACATATTACCCATACAATACACTAGCTATCTGGAAAAATTCTGATAAATATTGTCCAAATGAACTTTTTAGTAAAGCAAAAAAATAAAAACAAACAAACAAACAAACAAACCCAACAAAAAACAGAACCAAAGCCAAATAGGAATAAAACAAAAAAAAACCAAAAAAACAAAACAACAACAACAACAAAAAAAACCCTGGATGGTTGTAGCTGGGTTTTCTGAAAATTAATAGATGTTCAGCCAAAGCACCAGGACACATTCCTATAAAAGTACCTGGGAAATTGAGGCAGGAAGATCACAATTTTGAGGCCAGAAATATGTTGCACAATTTAGCAATATCATATCTATAAATAAATAAATAAATAAATAAATAAGTAAAAAGGTGCTAGATGTTCGGTCAATAGTGGAGCATTTGCCTAGCATGTTCCATGCCTTGGGTTCAATCTCCGGTAATAAAAAGAAGAAAAAAAAATATCTTGGGGCAAAATTCTTGTTATTAAATATTGAGAAACTATCAATTACATGTATTTTCAAGAAACTAGCTACCACAGAAACAGATTTACTGCAGGAAATGTTTACTTTCTTCTTAATAATATACAAAAGAATATTGCAACAATGAAAATATGGGAACCCTTCTAGAAAAGATAAGACTTTAAGACAAGGATCTCAGGAAAATCCACAAGTCTATGTAATTTACAACCACAGTGGAAGAGCTTTAGGGTTTAAAGTATGCATATTGTATCTTTTGATGGACATTTCAAGTGGCTTAAAAATCTCCTGGCTATCTGTATTTGTGTATTTTAAAACAAAATAGTATTTCAATAGTCAGTCAATATTGGAACTATTTCTCTTACAGAATTCTTCTAAATATTAAATGAGATCTCATGTATTAAAACAATTTAGAATGTAAGAGATATCTATTTAAAAATATTGAGCTGAGTGCAGTAATGCACTTCTGTAATCTCACCTGCTTGAGAGACTGAGGTCAGCAGGATCACAGTTCTGGACCCTAGGCCCGTGCAACATAGTCAGACCCTGACTGTTGCACTGACTATGGGGTATGACTTTTTTGTGTGTGTACAAAAAAAACAAAAAGCTAGGGGTGAGGCTCAGTGGTGAAGCATTTACATAGCACATGTGAAGCTTTTGGTTCAATCCACAGTACTAGAAAAAAATGCATGTAGGCAGTGTGACTACAGAGACTTGAGTTCCAATCCAAACTGGGCATCATTGTCAATGTTTGATCTTGATCAGATGATTTAATCCTTCTCAATTTAATCACTTCACTGATAACTAGAGTCACCAGAATGACTGACTTTCAAAGGACTTAGTGAAGATTAAGTAAGCTAATTCTCTTAGAACAGTGTTTGACCTAGCTGAAGTGCTTAATAATCAGTAATTATTAGTTTCTTTCAAATGATATGAAGAGCTAAAATCAAACAAAACCAAACAAAGTAAAACAAAAAGAGCTAAATAGTGCAAAAAGACTTTGAAAATTATTCTGTGACTTGAAAAATCACCATAAATCACACCCTAAATCTTATGATAAATGAAACAGGAATAATTTAAACCCACTTCAATTTAAGTGTCTATCCACTTTAGATCATTTCCTGTGTAATGGTCCCTTTACTTCTAGTCATTAGATGTGTTCATTTACATAAGCACTATTCCTCTCAAAGATCACATGGTGGAAAAGAAACTTTTTGAAGGCAAATCTTGTTACATTTGTTTATTTTGTAGTCATGTACAACAGAATTGCTTAACTGGAAATTTTTAATTATATATATATATATATATATATATATATATATATATATATATACCAAGCTGTTACTTCCTTTGCATACAGATCTAGAAGCCTACATGCATTAAAACAAATGCAAAGTTCCTTCACAGTTATTTTCCAATTGATTATAAATTGTGACTGAGAAAATTTTGTCTTAATTTGTTATTCAAACCATGTGATCATTTCTTCATAACTTCGCAAATGTGGAGGGAATAACACTAAGCAACATAATATGGGCTACTAATATGTAATTTTACTGCTTCACAAAAAGAAAAGTATAAAAATAATGATAGCAAGTAGCTAAAGTACTCCTATGTACACCCATTTCTAATACTATTTCCACTAAAATTTATTGAGGTCCTACTACATGCCAGCATCTGTGGTATGCAATTTAATAGAAATTATAACATAAAATCTAATTTTAGACAAATCAGAAAGGTTAGCAAGGAATTTATAGAATAACTATGGCATAATATGTAGATAGAATGACAATAACAAAGAATGAACAATTTTCAATATCACAACATGCTAAACAATTGTATCCAGTGAAAAAGATGAACTATGTAATAAACATATCATCCTTTTAATTTACAGGATGCCAGGTAATTCAAATTACCAAGATTTATTCTGATGACTAACATGACTGAATCACTGTAGAAAGCAAAATGAACTCAAAAATTATACAGTTCATTTATCTCCCTTTAGCATATAAAAATAAGCTTGTCGCTATTTTAATATTCTATCATAAAACAGGGAAACAGTCTATTTTTCCTTTTAGAGATATCAGAACTGCATGGCACAACTTTGCAGTATTATTCAGCTTTATTTTGTTCATATTTAATACTGGTTTTACCCAATTTTAATCTGTTACAGGAATAGAATGTTTTACATATTGCAAGTTACAGTCTGAAACAAAATTAGAGGTGATGTCTTTATTTTTCTCCATCTTACAATACTTATGTTGCTATCTTTTAATAGGAGACAATTTAGTTAAATTTTTTTCATGCCAACTACTGATAATATTCTAAAAAGAAAGTAGTAAAGAGGTAAGAATGCAAGAATTTAGTTTTGTTATTATTTCCCCCATCATTTCAATTTCTAAATTCAATTACCAGGGTAATGAATCCATGCAAATTTATACTATAATGAAACATGGTGTCAAGATTACATTCAAATCCTAGAAAAACTAATTATTAAAATATAGGAAGTGTAGATCATATATGGGCTTAAACTGGTAATTTTATAACAATAGATTAGATTTTTTCTAAATTAAAAGATTAGGATTGAGGTGTAAATCATTGGTACAGTGCTTGCCTAGCATGAGCGAGGCAGGAGGTTCCATCCTAAATACACACACACACACACACACACACACACACACACACACACACACACACGAAAGCTCAAGAAATTTACCCACCATTATATATGGCTACTTCTTTTTAAAACAAGAGCACATCTATCATCATATTCCTCATTACTTCAATACTTGCCATTACTTTCAATATTTCTCTCTTATTTCTATGTTCTCAAATATGGGATTTTTAGCACAAGAGAAAACTTATCACGAAGACAAGATGCCATGGGTAATAACAATTCATAAGTTCTCAAAAGTTGACCCACCTACCAGAACTATTACTGATAATATCTTTCGTACCATAAATCAATCTAAAATAAGACAATATTTTTTGTAAAAGTAGATACATTATAGAAAGTAAAAGTATTGTTTAAATGATTGAACATACAATTTGAAATAATAGCAATGTCACTAAGTACATGTGTTCAATAAATGAATAAATGCTTAAAAGAAGTATCATCATAGGTGATTGTTGTTAGATACACTTGAGTTGGGTCTGACTCATTGCAATTCTACATAAAATAGAGCAAAACATTCCCTAACATTGTAATAGGCACAGGATTTTTTTAAACATTTACTTCCATTGTTGTAGCCACTGTTTCATCTAATTGAGGGGCTTTCTTTTTTTTTCGGTGACCTGCTCCACTCCCAAACATGATGTCCTTCTCCAGGACCTTCTCCTGACCTCATATCCAAAATACATATGCAGTGTAGCCATCTTTGCTTCCAATAAACACTCTTCATGCAATTCTAGGCTGAATCTATTGGTTCTTTTGGCAGTCCATGGTATATTTAATATTTGTCTCCAGCACCATAGTTCAAAACCATCAATTCTTTTCCTATCTCTCTTATTCAATGTCCGGCTTTCACAAGCATATGATGTGACTGAAAATATCATGACATGAGTCAGGTGCCACTTCTTCTTCAAAGAAATATCTTTACTATTCAATATTTTAAAGATATCCTTTTAACACCTTTTCCCAATGCAATAGGACCTTGAATTTTTGACTTCTGTTTCCATGGGTGTTAACTGTAAAACCAAGTAAAGCAAAATCTTGGACAATCTCAATATTTTCTCTATTAATCATGAAATTGCTTAATGACTGAGTTTTAGGATTTCTGTTTTGTTAATGTCAAGTTGCAATCCGTACTGAAGGCTGTTATTTGGTCTTCATCAGTCAATGTTTAAATCATCTTCATTCCAGCAAGCACAGTTGGGCCATCTGCATAATGCAGATTGTTAATGAGTCTTCCTACAATCACAACGCTATCTTATTTTTCATAAAGTTCAGTTTCTCAGATCATTTACTCAGTATAGAAATTAAAGAGGCACAATGAAAGGATACAGCTCCATCACACACCTTTCTTGACTTTAAACCAAGCAGTGTTTCCCTGTTCTGTTCGAATGACTGCCTCCTGGTCCATGTACAGATTCCTCCTGAGTACAATTAAGTGCTCTATTATTCCTATTCTTTGCAATGTTATCCATAATTTGTTGTGATCCACACAGTCAAATACCTTTGCATAGTCAATAAAACATAGTAGACATTCTCTGCTTTCAGCTAATACCCACCTGACATCAGCAATGATGTTCCTGGTTCCATGCCCTTTTCTAAATCCAGCTTGATTTTCTGATAGCTCCCTGTCTGTTTACTGCTGCAGCCGTTTTTGAACGATCTTTAGTAAAATCTAACTTACATTTTATATTAATGATATCATTTGATAATTACTCAAAATTCCCAAGAAAGGGAAATAAAGACAAGTATAGACCTCTCCAGTTAGTTGACCAGGTAACTGTTTTCTAATCTTTTGGCATAAATGAGTGAACACCTCCAGTGCAGCATCTGTTTATTAAAACATCTTTATCGATATTCCATCAATTCCTGGAGCCTTATCTTTCCCCAATACCTTCAACATAGCTTCCATTTCTTCCTTCAGTACCATTGGTTCCTGATCATATGCAACATCTTGAAATGGTTGATCTTCCACCAATTCTTTTTTGTATAATGACTCTATGTATTTCTTCCATCTTCTTTTGATGATTCCTGTACCATTTAATATTTTCCTTGTAGAATCTTTCACATTTTCCCCTCAAGGCTTGAATTTTTTCTTCAATTATTTATTTAAGCTTGAGAAAACAGAGTGTGTTCTGCCCTTTTCTATCACCAGTTCTTTGCACATATCATTATAGCACTTGATATTTTTCTTCTCAATTTACCCTTTAAAATCTTCTTTTTAGTTCTTTGACTTTGTCATGTCTTCCTTTTACTTGAGCTGCTCAACATTGAAGGACAAATTTCAGAGTCTCTTTTGACATGTAATTTGGTGTTGACTTTTTTCCTGTCTTTTTAATAATGTTTGCTTTCCTCATGAATGATGTCTTATTTTACTGTACTCTGGGGGGCTCACATGTTGTTGAAAGTCTGACTGCTATGTTATATGTTATCACAGATACCAGCAGGGTCATTAATTGTGCACAGGTTTCATTTGAGCTTCCAGACTAGGGAGAAGGATGAGGCAGCCCACTCCAGCAAAGATTATCCTTTGAAAACCCTATGTATAGCAGAAAAATACTGTCAGATGCAGTATCATAAAATGAGCTCCCCAGGTTGAAAGGAGCTCAAACGAGAACTGAGGAGGTGTTGCCATCAAAGAAGAGTTGACTTGAATAATGAGAGTGGATTAAAGCCTCAATGACCTCCATTTGCTGATGTGGCATGACTTAAGAGAAGAAGCAAGTGTAAATACTCATTAATAATTGGAATTTTGATAAAAATCACCATGGGTATTAGTTACTTATTGATTTTATAATGAGATGCCACAAAATGAGCACCTTAAAACCACAATTTATTGACTTACATTCATCATGTAGAAGTCTGAAATGGGTTTCATGGCAAAATCAAGATGTCAGCAAATCTGTATTTTTTCTAGTCTCTTTAAGAGAATATATTTCTTTTTCTTTTCAAGCATGAAGAGGCTGCCTGTATTTCCTGTATCATGGCTGGATTGTCTATTGCAGAAATGTCTATCTTTCTTGCAATGCAACTTCTCTGGTTCACTTTTGTGATTCTCTCTTCCACTTTTGAGGATGTTTGTTATTTTATTAACCCCACTGGTATACTCCATAATTCTCTCTTTATTTTGAGGTCAAGTATTTTTTACAACTTTAATTCTTTCTCCAATGTTAATTCCCTCATTTGCCACGTAACTAAAAATTTACAAGTTCTAGGAATTAAAATGTAGAAATCTTTGCATAGTGGAAGTTGTTTTTCTATCTACCTTGTTGTTGTTGTTGTTAGGTGCTGTCGAGTCGGTATCCGACTCATAGCGACCCTGAGTACAACAGGCGAAACACTATTGTCAGTGCTTCTCTGCTGTTCATAGGGTTTTCAATGGCAGATTGATTTTTGGGAGGGGGTTGCCAGGTCCTTCTCCCAAGCCTACAGCTTCTGGTGTTCCCAGGCGGTCTCCCATCCAGGTACTAACCATGCCCGACCCTGCTTAGCTTCCGAGATCTGACGGGATCGGATGCCACAGGGCTACAGCTGCAGGCCTATCTACCTTACCAGGTTACTATATATTTAAATTATAATGGAGAAAAATATGAAGTGAACAATTCTGTAGATCATGATAAGCATTTTAGATTATACATTAAGTGAGAACAAATTAAAGAATTTAAGCAGGAAGAGTACCAATTTCTTTTCAAAGATCACTTGTGTACAATGATAGAATTGGTATAAGGAGTTAAAAGTAAATCTGTTGATAAATTGAATGAAGATGTAGGAAAAAGAAAAATAGCAGAACACAGAGCCAAGATTAAAGTGTTTAATTCAAGTTTTGTCTTCTCACTTAGCTAGCTATGTGACCTAGGAATTGTCCATCTCAGTTTTCTCATGGATAAATTGAGCATAATAGTGATAATTAATTCATAGATTTCTTTTGTTACTGTTTTCTAATGAAACTATGATCATGCATATAAAGATTCTAAAACAAAAGTACATGAATTCCTTAATAAATGGTTTGTAATAAATGGTACTTAATGCTAGTAATTATTTTGAAGGTAAGACCTCTAAATTACTGAATATAAAGAAAATATTGACAATGACTTCCAATATTCTGAAAATCAAGGTGTTTTTAACTGGTGAAGATTGGAACTGAAGCATATGTGGCTAACATATCCCAAGACTTTGACTCAATGGATAAGAGGAATTGAAGTACAGATGTTGAGTAGTATGTAATTTCTTGTGCTCAAATGCAAGTTTAAGGTTGAATGGAAAATCATAATATGGTGGTCATAATATGACAGTCCTGTTTTACTTCATATAGAAGATGTCATAGATTGAAATATGTTATAGTATTGTTTATACACTCAAAAGAAAAAAATAAAAATAGCCAATGGACATATGACATGCAGTAAATTCACAGGTGGATTTTTTATGCTAAAATGTGGAAGAAATTTGAAGCTGAGAGTCAATATAATAGATTGGACAATTTTTTGACATCTTATAAGGAGATTAAATCATCTAGGCAAGCATTACAGGGCAAAAAGTGAGCACTCTGGGGTTAATATAACATATTAGGTTAGAGGCTGAGGGAAAAGATGAGGAAGAAATAGAAAGTACAGTTAAGTCAATTCCTAGTTGAAGCTTGGCTCAATAGGAAAGAACTGCAAGAGTACATCATATCCAGTAAATCTTTCCTTTCTATTTTGAATGACAGGTGCAACCAGAACATATGGGAATAATAAAAACTGATTAAGAGGAGGCTTAATTATACCAAAAAAAGAGAGCATAATAACAAATTGAAGGATGTCCTGTAAGATGCAAGATGCAGAGAAAGAAGTAGATTTTTCCAGGAAATAGATGGAATGATTTTCGCCTGATTGATAGAGAGGCAATTCTACCATAAAATAAGAAGAGTGTGTGCAGAAGTGCTGGAGTGAGATAGTGGCAGGAGAGTGAGGGAGTTCCCTCCAATTGCTTCAATTTGCTCACAGAAATATGAGGCAAAGTTATCTAATAGGAATAAGGCAGCAGAGCTAAAGGTCAGGGATTACACAAAAAGAAGTAATATAAAAAAACCTTGTGTCTAGGAGTGGATAAATGAATTTGGTAAGAAAAATGTATGAAAATGGACAAGTAACTGAAAATTCTAATGAATGCAATAATAGAAAATTACCTCATATAAATATTCTGAAGATTAAATTAACTATTTGGCCTTTAGGTTAGTAAGTACAGATATTATTTACATCCTACTATAACAAATTTTGGATTATAAAATATTCTTCAGTTGAATTAAGCTACCGTAATGCAAAAGAACAGTTTTATTTAGAATTGAGATTTAGAAAACTGAGAAATGTCAGTCATTTTAGGAAATCTGTGTGAGGACAAAGATGGTACTGGGTCATAGGATAAAAGCTGGACAAGAGAAGAGCAAAAGCAAGTGTATATGTGTATATGTGTGTGTATATGATAGGTATGGCCATGTATATACCTACAATAGTAACAGGAATATCGCTGTGAGCTATGTACTAAAGTCATAATAAATCAGCCAGATGCAGTGGTATATGCCTGTAATTCCAGCCTTACTAGTCGCTGGAGATTACAAGTTCAAGGCCAGAGGCCTTGTCTCAGAAATAAGCATAAATAATAAACAGACTGGGGGAGGAGGGCTTGCCTTGCATGCATGAGGCACTGGGTTTAACTTCCACTACTCAAAATAAATAAAGAAATGCATAAATAAATAAATAAATAATCATAATAAATCACAAACTATCCACAGGAGGCCAAGAGGTGATCACACTAATATTGTGTGTACCAGTAGGTGGCAGGCGCTTCAAAGGAACAACAGGATTAACATGGACTTGCAGGAGGAATAGCCACTGGCAGAAGTGTAGATATTGTGACAACTTAATACCATGATAAGAAAGCAAAAGGGTTATCTATGTGGGATTACATGTCTAATCATGTATAGTTTCAGATTATAAATTTATTTGTTCGGCAACAAACATTAAGCAATATGCCAGTCAGTGAACTAGTGCTAAGACTGTTGGGAAGAACTGGAGTGACAAATTTCTACCTGCAGATATCATCACATTGTTGAGAGAAACATACTGGAACAATGACCATAATCATGAAGAAGACAGATACATGAAGAAAGAGCTTGAGTCCTATGAGATCTAAAGGCCAGTAGGTGTCAGCCAAGCACGGACCTCAGGAAGAATGTTTCAGGCAGAGGGAATGCCATAGGCAATGGGCAGGATCAGAACAAAATGCAGCATGTTCACACAATTTAAAAAGTTGTATCAGTATGTTGAGAATGCAGCTGATGGTGTAGCCATTAAGCGTTGTAAACTGGGTAACAATTTGGGATTTAAACTATGGGAAGTATGTTATAATTTTACCCAGGAAAGAGATACGATGAGATTTCTACTAACAAATGTGTATCACATCTGCTATACTGTGGAGAATTATCTGTGACATTAGAAACCTACTATGGGAAAATAATAAGGGAAGAGATAGAGATAAGAGCAAAGATGAGGTGTTATGTGTGGGGGTGAAGATACATGTATGTATAGACATGGAAAGTCTTTGTCTCTCTCTTTGTATCTTTCAGTTATCTTGCACACCCACAGGGGCAGTACAAAAACAAGATTTGATGATAAATTGGTAATGAGAAAGTAAATTATAATATATGAGCTAGAAACTGAAGATATTATTTCTATCTGTAAGCACGCAATATCTATATTTATTCAGAATAACTAGAATTAGACTGGAATTAATATCCAATTAAAGGATACTTAAATCATTTTGAAAATATAAAGGGAACCACTACGTATTAACATTAAACTGTAAGAAAAATCACAACATAAAAGTTTATCAGTTTACATGAAACAAATGAGAATGAAGAAGCTATAAAATAAAATATAGAGAGGCACTCTTTCATCTCCATGAAAAAAGAGATACAGCAGATTACAACCAATACAGGCCTTGTTAAAACATGAAATTGTCAGAATATCATTATCCTTCTTTATAGGAAAGCTTTTTTACACTTATCCATACCATTTAGTTTACCAAAATATTGGCTAAAATGTCCAGAGAGATATCTCATCTCCAGTCCATTCTCCACCATGTGGCAAGTGACCTACAAGAGTCTTAATGATCTGCGGGTCCTGTCTCCTTGCCCCTGTATCTCCTGCTTAACAAAATATTTTCTCCACATTCATCATGGTTTTGCCTTTAAAAATCTCATCAGGTGTTAATATTCACTAATTTCTTCACCCTGATATCACTATGCACACCAGATTTTAACCTGAATTACTTCAAGAATATAAAAATAGTTTCCAATAACATAGAAGACAAATGAAGTATTTTAATACAAGTGTAGAAACCATGTCTTTCATTATCTATATCCTCTATTCAGATTATAAACTGAATCCAAGAATCAAGGATTCAGTTAACACAGATATATTTATAAAATGTTGACTGTATGAAACTCAAGCCCTCAATTTTGCATTCATTCTTAAATTAGAATTTGAGCAAAATTATTTAAGTTTGAGAATAATTAATCATGTTTCATCAGTTTTTTCACATTTATTGCTTACATTGCCAAATGTTTCAAGCAGTGGAAAAGATTGCGTCCATGAAATGAGTGTAAAAATCAATGGCCCCCTGTTTGAAACACTACATTCATAATTCCTGATAGTCCAAGGGAAAAAGAATAGCAGATTACAATGGTATCCAAAACACCATTTTTTGGCTTATATAAGCAAAACCAAAGTCAGTGAAAAGTCTTTTCTCCTCCAAAGGGAGTTTTAAAAGTTTATAAATGATCTTTGTGATGCACATTGATGAGTCCGGTCATTTTGACATCACAATAGAATTTCTGTCGGTCTATGAAGGAATCAATGTATTTTTACACTGCAAGAGTCCATTTAAGTTTTGTTTAAAATGTAGTTAGGGCCAATTGAAATAAGCTACATTTGACAAGAGAATGAATTTATGTGGTAATTCAGATGGGTGCAGAAACAGGTATTTATCATGGTTGATCTAGTGTGAACCAATACTTTCCCTTTAGAAATACTCTGATTTGAATTCTCATTAAACCATGTTAAACATCACACTTTCAACATCATATGCATTCTAGAAATAAAGGCTATTAAACTTTCAGCAGTGTGGAAAGCCTATAATTTATGTCCTTGATGATGAGTCTTCAGATGGCTTTAAAATTGATTACATTTACATTTTTTGGTTTAGTCATTTCTGTTAGCATTACAAAATGATAGTTCATTGTTGTGTGCTAGCAAAGTTAATCTTTTCTGACTTATAAAAATAAAAATAGTAGTAGAACCTTCCCTGCTTATGACCTTTTGGTGTTACTATAAATATGTAAAAGTTTATAATATGTATTTTGAAACTTGCACTATTTAGACTTAAATTCAATGCCATGACCATCCGCTTTAAAATTCAGCACCACTCTCATTATAAAATGATACCTGTGATATAGTATTCCAAATTAGAGAGAATTGAAGACTGCAAGGTTAATTTATCATTTTGTGAGTATGGTACCTTCAAATAGTGGATTTGGATTATGAGATGGTGCTTGCATAGCAAAAAATAATATGAAAATGCACTGGATTGATGTTAGAGGTGTGACTGAGAGACATATTTGGAGATATATTTGTGGGATATTTTTAGCATAGTTCCACATAATCAGTCCTAGTATTTAAGATAATAAAATATAGTTAAGATAAGATTAGCTGATAGATTTAATCTTTGAATGGTTGAATTCTTAGTGTATAATAATTTATTCATGAAAAATTATTAAACATAGCTGACTGAAATGAATAATAAAATGTCTGTTTTTACAAAAGATTGCACGGAAGCCTCAGGCAAAATTTCTAACTTTGCAAAGCAGAGAAGAAATACAGTTTAAGTAACATCTAAGTACCAAAATGTCAGAACACTTACACATTAATTTCATTCACTCAACAATATATTTATTGAACAGTTATTATATTTCAGTACCATTTTAGGCCTCTTCCAATAGGGTTCATAAATTCTAGTTGGGCCACACAGTCAATAAACACAATGACAAGTGAATAACTTAATCGTAACCGTGAGAAATACAATGCAGGAAAGTATCAGTATGTGATAGGAGAAAGTGAGTGAGTGTTGGAGGAGCAGGTGGAAACAGGTGGAGCTACACTGCCTTTAAAATTGTGAGCTCCTTAAGTGGAGACACAGTCTTGTTAATAACTGTCTTCCGAGTGAACCAAAAACCTTAAAGAGCAGTTTTAAAGTGCACCCATAGTAGAACTGTACTATGTATTTTTAACTGTTTTTCACTATCATAACCGCAATATCTAGAAGAGTTTCTGGAACATCATAAGTGCATTTGTTGAATGAATGAATGAGTAAGTGAGTGAATGAGTGCCTGTATATTTTCTAAGTGAATGGATAAACATATGTAAGGAAGATCCAGCTATGGGACAGATAGAGAAAATAAGATTTGATCTATAAGTGTATGAATCATATACAAATATTTATCAATGAAATATTTATATGGAAGAATTGCAAATGATTTTAATTTTAGATCGATTTTCATTCTTAAGATATTTATATTCACACTCATACACATTTTGATTTAGTTATAATGGATTACTCACAGTGCTAAAAATACAATTCTATTGCTACCACTTAATGAAGCTCAACTTTTTCTCTCTCTCTCTTCTTACACAAACACAAATACACATGCAAACACACACACACACACACACACACATCCTATAGCCTTGGAAACAAAATCATATTTTTTCAACATAGTAAGTAATTTGTTAACCAAATGTTGTTGTTGTTGTTGTTGTTGTTGTTGTTGAGTGCCATCAAGTCAGTTCTGACTCATAGCAACCCTATATACAAGACAAAATACTACCCAACACTATGCCATGCATACAATCTGTTTATGTTTGAGCCCTATGTCTCAGCCACTATGTCTCTTCTCATTTTGTGTCATGCCACATCTGCAAAAGGAGGACCCAAGGTTTTTGTCTATTTCCCTCATGAAGGTTGACTCTACTTTGAAGAAACAACTCTTCCCCAGTCATTTCTTGAATGCCTTCCAGCCTAGCAAGCTCATTTCCTGGTACTACATTCGACAGTGCTTCTCTACTGTTCTTAGAATTTTCAAAGGCTAGTTCTTTTCAGAAGGGGCTACTGTGTCCTTCTCCCTAATCTATCTTAGCCTGGAAACTCAGCTGAAACCTGTCCACCAGGGGTGGCCTTCCTGGTGTCTAAAATACCAGTGGTGTAGCTTTCAGCATCACAACAATATGCAAGCCCCACAGCACTACAAGCTGACAGATCCTTGGGGGAAACAAATGATAAATATCATTAATATGCAAAGCATAAATAATGCTGATCCTGGATTTTGGGGTAAGAATGAAGCAGATAAATAGAATATAAGATTCATGATTGGCAATATTAGTCATTTTAATTCATTTTAAGGTTAACAATCATACCCTTATATCATTAAACCAGACCAAGTCAAAATATTCAGAAACTGGTATTAAGACAGATAATAAAATGAAAGGACTTTTCTGATATTCAGTTATCACATAAACAAAATAAGTTTTAATGTAATCTATTATTGATGTGCTTGGGAATCAGTAGGAATGTTTTAACAGTATTTTGATGAAAGTTCTGGCAATAGGATATTGGCAATTGAAGGGAGGAAACAGGAAAAAATATTCCAACATGGTAGACCACTACTGATCATCATTTTGGTGTCAAATTTATATTATCATCAAAGTAGAAACATAAGAATAGATCACAAAACTTTTGTAAGAAAATATTAAATACATATTTATATTTATGTACATGTATAAATACATATAAATAAATATACATATTTACATGCATATGAAATCAGTAATGACTATGGTTCTCCAGAAATTGTATGTTATTTACCACTACAAAACTACTAAGTTGTGTAGTATAATTTCTACATTTTTATTGGCTAATCCATCACATTTCAATAATTTTCCCTCTCAATGCCACCTCAGAGATTAAATTTTAGCTGATATAGGGATATAAAAACTGTTACAACAAATTTAAACTTAAGTACCACGAAATGCAAATTTCCCCCACACATCTGTCAGTTTGCCTCACTATGGGGGCTTGTGTGCTGCAATGAGGCTGAGAGCTCTGCCACTGGTACCTCAGACCTGAGCAAGGTTACCCAGGGTGGACAGGTTTTCAGCTGAGCTTCCAGACTAAGACAAACTAGGGAGTAGGACCTGGTGAACCACTCCCAAAATGACTAGCCATTGAAAACCCTATGGATGACAAAGAGACACTGTCAGATATAGTGCCGGAAAATGAGGTCCCCAGGTTGGAAGGCACTCAAAAGACTACTGGGGAAGAGTTGCCACCTCAAAGTACAGTCTACCATGATGACAGAAATGGAGTGAAGCCCCAGGGACCTCCACTTGCTGATGTGGCATGACTCAAAATGAGGAGAAACCAACTGTAAACATCCACTAATAATTGGAACATGGAATGTACGTAGTATGAAAGTAGGAAAATTAGAAATCATTAAAAGAGAAATGAAGCACATAAACATTGACATTCTAGGCATCAGTGAGCTAAAATGAATCAGCATAGGCCATTTTGAGTCAGACAATCATATGGTCTACTATGCTGGGAATGATAAACTAAAGAGAAATAGGGTTGCATTCGTCATCAAAAAAAACATTTCAAGATCTGTCATGAAATACAATGTTCTCAATGATAGAATAATATCTATACGCCTACGAGGAAGGCCAGTTAATATGACTATTATTCAAATTTATGCACCCACCACTAAGGCCACAAATGAAGAAAGGGAAGACTTCTATCAGCTTCTGCAATCTGAAATAGATCAAACATGCAATCAAGACATACTGATATTCACTGGTGACTGGAATGCAAAGGTTGGAAACTAAGAAGAAGGCTCAGTAGCTGGAAAATATGGTCTTGGTGACAGAAATGAAGCTGAAGATTGCATGATAGAATTTTGTCAGACTAATACCTTTTCATTACAAATACATTTTTTCAACATCATAAATGGAGACTATACACATGGACTTCACCAGATGGAACATACAGGAATCAAATTGACTACATATGTGCAAAGAGACGATGGAAAAGCTCTGTACAAAATGTCAAAACGAGACCAGGTGCTGACAGAGGATCAGACCATCAACTTCTCATATGCAAGTTCAAACTGAAGCTGAAGAAAATTAGAACAAGTATATGAGAGCCACAGTATGACCTTGAGTATATCCAACCTGAGTTCAGAGACCACCTCAAAAATAGGTTTAATGCATTAGACACAAATGATAGGAGACCAGAAGAGTTGTAGCATGACATA
>VMDO01018652.1:0-41671 GCA_007922755.1 Pedetes capensis
TGTGGTCCCTCCACCCTCATCTGGGAAGTCACTGAGCAATAGGGCCTGCCTGCCACTCCCTTCTCAGAATTTTCGAGCCCTGCCAGTACCTCCCAGCTGGGCACGAACATGGTCTGATTAGTGCTGGAAGCCCTGGAGTTTTGTGTGGGCTGTAGCTCTTTGGCTTCCTGCCAGACTTTTAAAATATCATCTGCTCCCTCCACACAGATCCAGAAGCCTTCATACGCTTTCTCCCTCTTTTAGATGAACAGTTTAGTGTCAGATGGTGCTTTTTCCTTTCTCCTCCTTCCTATTAATCCGTGCAGCACAGCAAGCAAGGGAATGTATTTCTATCCCCTGGCAATCCTCCACCAGCTCAAAGGAGACCACTGCTCTCTGGAGGAGAGCATAGAAGTTTTGAAAAATATACATTATTCCTCTGTTATTGCCCCTGCCTTGTGTCAGATTCATGTAACACTCTTTACCCTCTCACCTTTACCATGGAAGAATTTTTAACTAGGGACATCATTGGAACTTTATGAAATAGACAATTTTTAAGAAATGTTTATGTACATTAAAACTCTTGAATGCAATAAGAAATGGAAGAGGTTAACTTCTCACTTTGATTTGGGTGGAAGAAAATACGGAATACTATACTGTGTTTGAGATCATTTCTTTGCATTGTGCCAGTATGGTGAAACAGAGGCTTTCGATCCCATCCCTTTGTACTTCTTCCTCATTCTTCCAAAGGAGACATCCTCTCAGGGATAAGCTTTGGGAAGAGGCTAGAAAACTCACTCTGGATTTTAAAGCAGTGTCTTTATCATATAACATTTTAGATCCTTTTTTCCCCTTGCTTCCCTAGACTGACCTACTTCCCTTGCCTACCAAGGTAACTAATTCCTTTCTTGACTTTTTCCATTGTCTGCCACACACTACTTCCTGAACTCTGGGGAAACTGCCCTAGAGAGTGAATATCTCCAGTATCCCATTCCTACATGCCTGTACTCCCTGCTTACTGTTTGCCCAGGCTTTGCTGAGAAGCCAGCCTTGTATCTTTTTCATCCTTCTGAAAGCTCACCAGCACTTGCTTGGAGCAGCCAGGTTATAGGCAATAAATATCTTGTTATCATTAAGAGTCTAATGGTTTGGACCCTTGCTGGGAAACTGGGTTGATAAGCAGCACATTCTCACTAGTAAACTGACAGTTACAGCTTTCACCTCCTTAAAAGAGTCTGTGTTTTGGGATATTTTGCTGCAAAGGCATAGGCAGATATGGATTCTGAATAAGCACACATAGAAGAGGGATCCAACATTGAGCGGCCGTGCTATATATGCACTTTTTCTCCTCTCTGGTTCCAGCCTGGTGTCTTCATGAAGACAACTATGGCTCCACCTAGCTCTGGCAAGCCCAAAGTTGGTAAGCTAGGGTCGCCTTACAGTCAGCCTGAGTCATCAGCATATCTAACCATAATCTTTTGGCTAAGAATAGTGTGTGGGGTTTCTTAGTGAAGGTACAGCAGCAACTGTGCACAAACAACAAACTCAAACATGTCACTCATTTGTTGTGTTGCCAGAAATCCCAACCATCACCATGATTCTGTGCCAATCTTCTAGAAGGCACAGTCTAAAAATAAGCAATAGGAGGTGAAATATTAACACACCTTAGCAAAAATGCATAGTTAAAATCCACTAATATGTAATTTCTTCTTTTGTATTTAGTTTATCTTTCTCTTTTTCTTTCCTTTTGAAGCATCTTAAAACAAAGTTCAGACCATGTTATTTCATTGTTGTATATTTTAATATCCACCTAAAAACGATGGACTTTTTTTGCATAAGCATGTTATAATGGGTTTTCAGCAAAATTAACAATTATCAGTTCACATAATATCCTGATTGTTTTAAAAGGCATTTTTATAGTCATTTAGTATTAATTAGGATCTAAAGTGTTTACATCGTGTTAGCTTGCTCAGTCCCTTTAAGTCTATGAAGGAGTTCTTTCTCATTTTCTGCCCCTACCAGTGACTATAGAAATCAGATCATTGATCCTGTAGAAGAGCCTACATTGATTTTTCTAAATTTATCTGTCAGATTCTATGTGATGTCATTTAACTTGTTCTTCTTCCCTCCATGTTTCCTCTGAAGAGAAAGTTGGCTCTGGAGACATGATTAGATTTAGTTTTAACTTTTTTGGCAAGAACACTTCGAGTACTTCACATGAAAAACAGGAAGATTTCTGAAGCCAAACAGAAGAGTTCGAAAAGGCTTTGAAGGCTTGATGATGCCCTTGGATGGCAGACAGAGCTCAAGAAATCCAGTGGTCTGTGAAAGGCTAGAATGCTGCCCTGGGGACAGTGTCAGGAGGGATAGAAGGGTGACACTAGAGAGACGTCAGAGACCAGCTCTGTCTGCTCCAGTCTCTACTTGGGCTAAGGGGATCACAATTGAAAGGAACCATCTTAAAATCCTGGGTCTGGTGTTCTACTTGATGATTGAACATTGTCACTACCAAATTGTCATCAACCTCCCCCCAAACCATGGCACAGAGAGGGATCTTCTCAGCCCTATGAAAACTAGAACCTACCTGGTAGTGGAAAGAACACCAAGGTCAGGGTTAAGATGGTCATGCATGACCATTCACTAGCTGTGTGGCAGGTACATTGGGCAGATCCTTTAGCTTCTCAGGCTCAGTTATTTATTGGCAAAGCAGAACAAATGATGCTTTTAGTATCTGTCTTAAGGAGTTGTTGAGTGTGAGAGTTTGAGAGAAGGCAGTATGTAAGGGACTCTGTCACTGTCAGGTGTTACACAGAAATAAACAGAGAATGTGCCATGCTTCAACCCCCAGACTCTTACTCAGCCAGTGATAATTGATTTAACAACTCCCCTTAAGTACCTACTGTGTTCTAGGTGCTAGAGTATATGGGGTGGGCAAGGTCAGTATAATCCATATCTTTGTGAAAAACACCTTAAAATTTACCTGGTTCAGACTTATACCTTATACAATAAATTTTAAGATGCTATAATAAGGGCTTCAAGTTAAACCACTGACCATAAGGATGGAAAGGAAGAAACAGATTTGAGCCATGTTTAGCTGGTCCAAAGGATTTAATTTGGTAATAGATTCCATGTAGGGAATGGGGAAAGAAGGACATGATTCCAATAACTGAGTTTTACCACTGAAATAATGAAAGGATAGGAAGTAAAAAGGAGTTAATGACTTTAGATTAAATTCATGGAGTATAAGGGATTTGTGACATCCATGACAGAAATGAACATCTAAAGTTAAGGTGAAGCAGGGCTAGAAAATAAATATCTTTGATTTATCATATTCTGAATGGTGTTTAAAGCTGTGTGAATGAATGAAAAAGCCCAGAAATAGGATGTAGAAAGTATAATACTTCCAGAATTGGATATTCCATGATCTGAGACCCCATTTAAGCCCTACCTATTGGTGAATACTCTCAGAATTCTCAGTCATCACTAAACTTTAAGACAAGAGACTTACAGTTTAGTGTAGTCATGTGAACTTGAACTTGGTCCACAATCACTAATCCCCATCTTAGAATACTTAATGTTTCCCTTAACACTGCTGCCCAAAATGTACAACTTGTAAGAAAAACATTCCAGTAAGCAGCAGTAGTAATTACAAAAATTACCTTTTGTTTTCTTGAGACAGGGTCTCCCTATGCATGTAGCCCAGGGTGGCCTGGAACTTGGGATCCTCCGGCCTCAGTCTGGTGAGTGCTGGGATTACAGGTGTGTGCCACCACACCCAACTGAAAATTAGCCTTATTGTTCATTCATTTGGTGGCAGTGAGGTCTTCAAAATATGTAACAACTTGAGAAATAATCATTGTGTGAGGTCATTAGGTTCAGATGAAGTGAAGACTTCCCATTCAGGTGTTGCTGGAACAGTGAGGAACTGTGGAAAGGGAAGGAGATGTGCTCAGTTCCTGGATTCCAACTTTGTGAAATGCACTCGTCCTTTTTGCCACAGTTCGTGGATGTCTGCTTTATGTTAGATGCTGCCAAGTCTTTGACACTTGGTCGACTCATGTGAACCTCACCACAGATTTTCTCCAAGGAATGTGTGTCCTGTCGTTAAAACAACTTCTCCTCCTGTTACAGCTGTTGATGTTTTGATTTTGTTTTTGGGGGGGTTGTTACTGTTTTTGTTTTTTCAGAAACATTTGAGAATTTGATGTTCTAAACTTCCTATAGTGGGCTGGGATTTAGCTTAGTTGGTAGAGCACTGTGCTGCAGTCTCTGAGGTTCCAAGTTCAATTCCCAACACCACAAAAATGGGAGAAGGACCTGGCAATCCACTCCCAAGGCAATCCCGAAATGGTCAGCCATAGAAAACTCTATGAGGGTCGCTATGAGTCAGATACTGACTTGAAGGCACCTAACAACAACAACAACAAGTTTCCTATAAGTAAATTTTTATTCTGTTTTTAGCAAACTGTGTGTGTGTGTGTGTGTGTGTGTGTGTGTGTGTGTGTGTGTGTGTGTGTTGCTTGAGGGTTGAACACAGGGGCTAACATAAACTTTGCAAGTGCTGTGGCACTGGGCTGCACCCTACAGCCCATTTTTTATTTTTTTATCTTGAGCCAGGGTCTCAGCAAGTTAAGCAGGCTGCCTCCTTGAGCTTGTGATCCTCCTGCCTCTGCCTCCTGAGTCACTAGGATTACAGGCATGAGCCCCAGTGCCTGGCTGTTTTAGCAAACAAGAAAGAAAGAAAGGGTGGGGGGACAGAGGAAAAGGAAAGAGAAATACCTTGTACTCTAATCCCTGGATAGATAGCCTAATGCTAATAGAAGAGAAGAAATAATTTACACCATTTTCTATTCTCATTTTAATTATTGAGTGAGTTCATCTAATAGTGACTAGGCATTAAAATGAGATGCGTGTTGGTTCTGTTTTATGGTTTCTGTGATGTCTTAGATTTGAAAACCTTTGAAAAGAGAGAGAACTCTGCAGTAAGGGCACTAAGCTGACTGATGCACTAATCTGATACGGATTTTTCAGTGAAATGATTCTCTTGAACTTTAAAGACACCTTGTTTTATTTCAGCTCCTGTAACACCTGGCCCACTTTTGGACAAAGGGCTTGTTTGGGCAGCATCTAAGACTGGTTGCCACGTGGGGTAGTAAAATTCAAATGTAACAGCAGAAAGGCCTTCATATTCTCCTCTGCCACTATCAATTTGTCTCAGTGCATGGATTAGAGATCAAAGCTCCTCCTTAAACTTGGTTACTGAGCTGGGATACAGTAACTACCAGTCTTGTTGTTGTTGTTATTGTTGTTGTTAGGTGCCATCGAGTTGGTATCCGACTCATAGCGACCCTATGTACAACATGTGAAACACTTTGTCACTGTTTCTCAGCTATTCATAGGGTTTTCAATGGCAGATTGATTTGTAGGAGTAGGTTGCTGGGTCCTTCTCCTAAGCCTACAGTATCTGGTGTTCCCAGGTGTTCTCCCATCTAAGTACTAATGAGGCCCAACCCTGCTTAGCTTCTGAGATCTGATGGGATCGGATGCCACAGTGCTACAGCTGCAGTTAAGTACCAGCTTAGCAGGTCCCTTTTCTAGCACTTAATCTATAAGGCTGGACTTAGAAGGTAAAAGACTCTGCTCTTTGGGATTTCTTAGTTTCTCAGGTTACAATAAGAGTATTTCAAGTGCTCTCTTATCTGACATATTTTGGTAGTCTTATTAGCTCCTGCCAACCTTATCAGAACTTCAGAATATGTCTGATTGCACTGCCAAAATAACTTCATGTCTTCCTGTTGAACTGTGTGGAACTTAAATCCTCAGTGCTTGATTTTTCCTTCTGCTTATCTCCCAGCTTCTTATTGTCAGTGTAATTTTCCTTTTTGTTTCTCTGTTTCTTGCATGTAATTTCCCATCCCAAGTGTTTTTGTCACTCTCCCTTTCTTCTTTCTGTTGCTGTTCTTTCTTTTCTTAGGAATGAAACAGATAGCAATGCACTAAACCATTTCTCTCTCTCTTTAAAAATTGTTTTTTATTTTAAATTGTTTATTCATTATAGAGACACTGAAAGAGTACAATGAAGAGTTTGAAAAATCACACATACCCCTATCTACTATTAATATTTTAGTACACTAGTCCTTTATGCATATTTTCTCGCACAATTCTGATTATGCTACGTATACATTTACTATTCCTGTAATATTATATTTTACATTTGATATATATTTTTGCACGATTTTGTGCACCCTAGCCATTCTAAATGATTTTTTTTTTACTGAAGGGAAGACACCACTCTTCCCAGACTGTGAGGAAAGGCAGATTGTTGATGTGCTTTCATATGATAAAACCACAGGTTGCATATTTCCTGAGTAAACATTTCTAGAGAACCTTCCCTATGTAGCCATAATGGTGAAAGTGAGGATCTACAAATGTATAGGCATCTTCTCCTCTTACCAATGGGCATCCAGAGCTGTGAGCTATATATAACCCAAAAGGCCATTCTCTGGCTTGTTTGACCCTCCCTGTGATGGACATGAGGAGCCCAATTGCCATGGAAGCCCCAAAGAAGGGGTACTGCATGAGGAGTGCTGGTTTCCTATGGAGGTGCCATCTGAGCCAGATCTCAGAAGGATGAATAGGAGTTTGCCAGGTGGAAATGGAGAGAGGACATGATTGCTAGGTGGAGGGAGGAAAGGTTGTGAAATTGGGGAATAAGGTGAGGTCAGATGTACCCAAGGATGTGATTGTGTAGGTCAAATAGCCTGAGATAAAGCCAGACAGGCAGCCTGTGGGCAGATTTTGAAGGACATTGCATCCTTCTAACGAGTTTGAACTTTGTGTAAGGGCCATAGGAAGCCAGGAAATGTTTCATCAAGAGGCATTATGGGACCAAATCTGTCTCTTGCAAATAGATCTCTCTAGTGATATGCATAGTAGGATGTTTGGGAAAGAGGAAGGTAGACTTTGGTTGATGCCAAATTATGTGCATCTTTTTTTGTGCAAGCTATGATTCTACTAAATGTTTTGTTTTTATGTAGCTCTCACAACAGTGACTGAGAGAAAATTGGAGTTGATTTAGAGATAAGTGGACCTGCCTAATACCTCAGAGGTACTAAGTGGCAGAGGCAAGAAGTTTGGCCCAGTCTTTGTTCTTGGCACTTCACATGAAGGAGACAGATGCTGCTTTTGCACAGTTATCTGAATTAGAGATGATGAAGACGTATGCTAGGCCCAGTGTCTGTGTGTAAGGAGATACTGGGAAGGCAAGAAAAAATTTCTAGACATTAACTAACAGCCATCTAGTGTGAAGATGTCACCAGAGTGAGAAAGCATTCACTGAGAATTCTTAAGAGCCTCAGAGGTGACAGGGAATGACTTACACGAAGGGTTATCCATTGTGTCAGAGTAGGTGGGCAATGGGACCTTCATCCTGAGGAAGGGTCCTGGACCTGCCTAGACATGACAGGCCACCAGTGATTTCCATTCAAAAGTCATGTTCTTCTGTTTGAGGCCTTCCATTGCGATGTTTTGTTGTGGCTTTTTGCAGTATTAGGGATCAAACCCAAGGCCTCACATATGCTGGGCAACCTCTGTACCACTGAGTTACATCTCCATCCCCCCACTGGCCATGATTGAGACAATTTGAGTGTCACAATGAATAATGACAATATTAGATTATTATAAATTAATAGGAATTTTTTATGCAAAGGGGCTCTTTAAAAAAAAATCATTATAGACACAATACGTTTCATGATAACCCATCAGAAAATTAAATACCTTCAAATTAATCTAACCAAAGACCCTACAGACCTCTACAAGGAAAATTTCAAAATATTAAAGAAATAAATAGCAGAGGATACTAAAAAATGGGAGGACCTTCCCTGCTCCTGGATCAGGAGAATCAATACAGTAAAAATGGCTATCCTACCAAAAGCAATCTATAGATTTAATGCAATCCCCACTAAAATTCCAAGGACAGACTTTACAGAAATAGAAAAAATGATCCAAAAATTCATGTGGAATCACAAAAGACCATATATAGCCAAAACACTCTTAAGTTACAAAACTAGTGCAGGTGGAATCACAATCCCTGACTTTAATCTATACTACAGGGCAGTGGTAGTGAAAATAGCTTGGTACTGACACAAAAATAGGCCTGAAGACCAGTGGAACAGAACAGAAGATCCAGAGATACCTCAATATGCCTATAGCCACCTGATTTTCAACAAAGGAGCAAAGCAAGTAAATTGGGGAAAAAGGATAGCCGTTTCAATAAATGGTGCTGGGAAACATGGATATTCGCTCGCAGAAAAATGAAAACTGACCTGCATCTCTCAATATGCACAAGAGTTAACTCAAAATAGATAAAAGACCTCAACATAAAGCCAGAGACTTTAAAATTAATAGAAGAAAGGATAGGCAATACATATTAATAGAAGAAAGGATAGGCTCCAACATATAGGCATAGGAAAGTATTTCCTTAATAGGACCCCAGTTGCTCAAGAAATTGTAACAAGAATAACCCTCTTACACGGCTGGTGGAGCTGTAAACTGGTCCAACCACTTTGGAAATCAATATGGAGGTACCTTAGAAAACTAAAAATAGATCTACCATATGACCCAGCTATAACAATATTGGGAATATACGCAAAAGAAGATGAGTCATCATACCACAGAGACACCTGCATCTCCATGTTCAATGCAGCACTTTTCATAACAGCAAGGATATGGAATCAACCAAAGTGCCCATCAACAGAAGAATGGATAAAAAAACTATGGTACATATACACAATGGAATACTACTCCACAATTGAAAAAAAATGAAATAATGTCAGTTACAGCAAAATGGATGGAATTGGAGAAAATTATTTTAAGTGAACCAACCCAAGCTCAAAAAGAGAAATACAAGAGCCAGGCATGGTGGTGGCGCGTACCTGTAATCCCAGCGGCTTGGGAGGCAGAGGCAGGAGGATCACAAGTTCAAGACCAGAGGCAGTCTGCGTAATTTAGTGAGACCTTGTCTCAAAAAGTAAAAAGAAAATTGTCTAGGGGTGCAGCTCAGTGGTACAGCACTTGCAAAGCATGCAAGCGCAAGGCCCTGGGTTCAACCCCCGATACCAAAAAATAAAATAATAAAATAATGAAAAAAGAGAAATACCACATATTCTCACTCATGTGGGAGCTGAACCAAATTTAAAAGAAGGAAAAAAAAATCTATATAGAAATTGGAACATAATAAAAGCTAAAGTCAACTTAGTGGAGAAGGGACAATTTAGGGAGCAGAAAGAAGGAGGAAGGGATCTAGCGAAAGGAAGAGATGATGGGAGAAGACAGGAGGGGGAAGAGGGATGCAGAGGAGCGAGGAATGAGAAAGAGGGTGACCTCGAAGTAAACAGCCCAACTTTAATAGTTCAGTAAATAGTTATAATAATACCAATAACACCAAAGAATGGTAATAATGCAAATGGGCTAGTTTATTCATGTAATACTGCTGACCATGTAAAAAGATAGATCACTACAGAAAAAAGTTTGGACCTAAATCATAATTAGGATGCAAGGGTATATAGAAAAATAATCCCACTAACAGGCATGCAAGTGGAAGAGAGGCCTTTGGTAGGGGGCGGGAGATGGGGGAGGAGGTACACAAGAGAGTAAGGGGGAAGTTATCTGTGCAATGTACAGTGAAATACATATATGGAAATGTCACAATGAAATGCATGTCAGAGTGAAACACATTAAGTTGTACATAAAAAAATTCCAATTAAAAAAAAGAAATTTAATTTTTCTGGGGGAAGAAGACACATCGGTGGAGGATTAGTGTTTTATTGCTGATAATTATTTAGAGGTACCCTACTCCCAAAAAAAGTATGCTTAATATAGAAACTGGTGAGTACATTTGAAAATGGAGAAGTGTAGAGAGCCAAATCCTTCATAGCCAACTGGAGAGAAAGATCTTAAAAAGTTGTGTAGCAGGAGGGCACAGAGCAAAACCTCTCTGCAGATGATCAGTTGTGATGAACATGTTTGTGGAGGAAACCACATCTTCCTAGGACTGGAGTGATTACCATATGGCAGAAGAATCCTGAAGAGTCTTTTGAGATATCAAGAGATGATCACAAATGAGCATCCTGCAGGGTTGCATATTCAGGAAGAATCATCTCAGTTTCACTTGGTGGCTGTTAGGCATTGAATTCTTCCCTAAGAACTCCCCCTCAAAGCTAACTGAACTTGGTAATAGTAAAGCTGCCTTAAATTTGTTTAACTCCTTGTATGTTAGCAATCACTTTTGCAAAGTTACATCTCACTTGGTGAGCAGAAGTTGAGCATGAGAAAATGGTGTTCTTGTCGTTTTTTCAGATGAGAAAACTTGAGCCTAGAATGGGTAAAATGGTTTGACCAGAGCTGCCTACTGGATTAATCTAATACTGGGTCTTGATGTATTCGTGCTTGTCATTTTTCCTATAAAATACTAAAATTACTTCGGAGGCCAGGCCTGGTGGAACACGCCTAGAATTCCAGCACTTAGAGACAGAAGTAGAAGGATCAAGAGTTTGAGGCCAGCCTGGGCTTAAATAGTGAGTACCTTGTCTCAGAAAACAAAACAAAATAAAAGTACACTTGGAGACCAATTTAGCACAATATAAAGACAGGAAAATTAAAATCAAATTGAGAACACCTTGTGTAAGAAGATACAGGGAGAGAAGAAGGCAAAATTCATTAAATTTTATTAGAACAACAAAATAAAGTGAACTTGGAGATGTCGTCCAGCCTTGGACCTTGTCCTTGTCATTTCCTAAGATGTTTGTAACAAAAGCAGGATCTTTCCAGGAACCTAAAAGCCACATCGTTTGGCTCAGAGGTGAGACATGTGGACACTGATCCTGAGTCACTCTCTGTGTCCTCCTGTGCTAATCAGCCTGTCCATTTACTTCCTCATCTGCAAGATGGACATAACAACATCTACACTAACCAGTTGACAGGCTTGGGAGAATACAGTGAGATAATGGGTGGGAAAACTTTGTTACGAGGTTGGAACTCTCTACAAACCAAAGGTATTGTTTTATTTTGTAAAACCATGCTACCACTCCTTTTTTTTCCTCTGCCCAACTATGTAACAATAAAGGAGAAGAAATAAGGGGCAGCTTTGTGCCTCTCCCTGCACTATGAAACCTAATGCATTCATCCCACTTTCAAATGCATTACCTTCCCAGGAGCTCAAGTGGAAGAGCATTTTTATGACTTACATTAATTTTTAAGTATCTGTCCTTAGTTTAGGAAGGCTATGTGGCAGCTGATGTTTGGGGAATGACATAGTTTAGCTGTTTAAGGCCTTAGTCATTTGGGGAGTTGATGCTGAGGACCGCCATGTGTGCTGCATGCTTCTCAGGTAGGGACTGATGAGGATTCCACCTGTCCTCTCTCTGTCTCTGCTGCTTGATTCATTCCCTCAGCAGGTCTGGTCTTGATCTCAAGTGTTTAAGAAGCAGATTTTTGGGGTATTTTGTGGATGATAATGGATTTTCTGATCACTACAACATAATTTGCCCTAGGAGATAATTCCTAAAAAGAATGGGTAATTGAATAAGTACTTTGAGGGATGTTTGGGAGTTCATGGTAGTTGCAATGTGGCATCACTAGTATGGTATTTCTTCTGGAAAGTTCTCGGGCTGCCAAAGGAAAAGTTACCTTACATGGATCCAGTGCCTGGTTTACCTAAGCTTGTGAGAGCCTGGCAGGACACAGCATACATTGCAGATAGTACTGTTGCACATCATTTAATGACAGGGATATGTTCTGAGGCACGTGTTCTTAGGCTCTTTCATCATTGTGGGAGCATCATAAGTGTGTTAAATACACCTAAATATTACACAGTCTATACTCACCTAAACTATACAGTATAACCTATTGCTTGTAGGGAGAAGGACCTGGCGACCCACTCCCAAAAAACAATCAGCCAGTGGAAATTTTTTGAATAGCAGAGAAGCACTAACAATACTGTTTTGCCGATTTAGCTCAGTTGGTAGAGCGCTGCGCTGCAGTCTCTGAAGTCCCGAGTTCAATTCCCAGCACCACAAAAATGGGAGAAGGACCTGAAATTCCACTCCCAAGGCAATCTCGAAAACATTCAGCCGTTGAAAACCCTATGAGGGTCGCTATGAGTTGGATACCGACTCGATGGCACCTAATAACAACATTGTACATAGTCGCTAGAAGCTGGACACCAACTCGACCACACCTAACAACAACAACAATTGCTTATAGACTACACACCTCTATAGTATATTACTGTATCGAATACTCTAGGGAGTGGTAACAATTGTAAGTATTCATATCTTTAAACATAAAAATATACAGCAAAAATAAAGTATACAAGATAAAAATGGTGCATCTGCATAGGGCACTTTCCATGAACAGAGCTCGCAGGACTGACTGGAAGAGGCCCTGGGTGAGTCAGGGAATGAGTGAATGGTGAGTGAAAGTGAACGTCTAGGCCATTACTGTACACTGCTGCAGATTTTATAAACACTATGCACTTAGGCTGCACTAACTATATAAAAATATTTCTCTTCAATAATAAATTAACCTTAGCTTACTGAAACAGTTTTTACTTTATAAACTTTAAAATTTTTTGGCTGTTTCATAATGACACTTATCTTTAAACTCAAACACATTTCACAGTGGTACAAGAATATATTCTTTCTTTGTATCCTTGTTCTTTAAGAGTGTTTTCTATTTTTAAATTTTATTTATTTTCCTTTTAAAACTAAGGCACAAACACACTCAGCCTAGGCTACATGGGATCAGGATCATATCATCACTGCCTTCCACCTCTTCCTCTTCTTGCACTGGAAGGTGTTCAGGGACCATAACACAGGCAGCTGCCATCTCCTATGATAACAGTGCTTTCACCTCCCCAAAGATCTGCCTGAGGCTGTTAACTCTTTCTTTCCTTCTGCTCGCTTGCTCTTGTTGGTGTTGTAGTGGTGGTGTTAGGGATCAAAGCCAGGGCCTCATGCATGCTAGGCAAGTACTCTCTACTACTATATCCCTAGCTCATCTTTCTTTTTCTAGAAGTAGGAGCACACTGTAAAATAATAAGAAACCCAGTCATGGCAGTACACACCTGTAATCCTAGGAGGTGGAGGCAGGAAGATCGTGAGTTCAAGGCCAGCTTGGGCTACAAAGATCCTGTCTCAAAAAAAAAAAAAAAAAAAAAACTAAATAAATAAATGGGCTGGAGTTTAGCTCTGTTGGTAGAATGCTGTTCTGCACCCTCTGAGGGCTGGGGTTCCATGCCTAGCACCACAAAGACAGGAGAGGGACATGGCAATCCACTCTCAAAGCAATCCTGAAACAATCAGCCATTGAAAATCCTATGATGGTTGCTCAGTTTTATTTGACTCAGTGGCACCTAACAACAACAAGTGAATAATAGAGATAAAAAGTATAGTATAGAAAACATAGAAATCAGTTCCAGTCACTTATTATCAAATATTATATTTTGTCCACAATCATGTGTTACACTTTTATACAACTGGAAGTGCAATAGGTTGACATCAGCATGCCCACAAACACATGAGTACTGTGATATGCTATGACATCAAAATGGCTTTGACATCACTAAGCAATAGAAGTTTCTAGCTCCATTATACTCTTAAGGGACCCCCGTCATCTTTCCTGTCCATATCTGACAGAAGCATCATTACACCATGAATGACTGCACATAAGGCATCAATATACTTGAATTTGAGACTCAGCCCCACCAATGTGGGGCTTAGGACTGAGACTGGATCTGCTCTGCTGAATCTTCTGGGCTCTTCTGAGATGAAGCACTAGTGAAGCCTAGAGATTATTATAAATAGCATTTCTACTCCTTCTCACTCACTTTCAGTCCCTCATCAGTTAAACTGAAGCCATTGATTTGAGTGGCATCGATAGGTGGGTCTACCCCTCCTCCTGGTTAGGGGCTGGGGTACAGGGGATGTTCTGCTCTCCAGATGCAGTTATAGAAAGCCAGTGCCCTAAGCCATCTGCAGACAGAATGAGGGCGAACCAACTATTGTCAGAACATGCGGCATTGAAAAAAATACTCTTAATAACCAGAAACTTGCTAAGTGTGGGTGTACCTGATGGTGTGTCTCAGAAGCTTCTCCCTCCTCCTCCTGTTCTCAGTTTCTTTGTTTTCCAATTGCTTAAGTGATTTGACCACTTTATTACTTGGTCATTCATTAGAATTTGAAGAAAGTTGCTTTATTTTTGCTGAAAACTGATTTTCTATGACCCTGGGGACGACAGTTCACATAGTAGTGTAGCCATAAGACTTCTTGTCACAACTTTGTAGTGTCCCCAAATGGATCTCCACTTTCAACAGTGGACATTGGGAAGGGCCTGATGGGGAGGCTCTGATTCCAGCTACTGTGCAGCAAGAAGCACAAGCCATCCTTTTTTTCTGCTCAATGCAGATAGAATACATTGGGAAGACTGTATGAACAGCTGTTTGAGGACATAAAAGTAAATTGTAGCTGGCAGATTGGGGCAGGAAGCCAAAATGCAAAGTATGAAAGATGCAGCCCCTATTTTCCTGTTTTGTGGGTTTTTTTTTTTCCGCTCATATCTCCTGCCTTGACTCAAAGGCAACAATCTCAGAACTGCATGTACCACAGACAGACAAGAAAGTTTTGGGAGAATCCCTCATTCTCTGGCCAGAAGAGGAGGGGAGGTTCCTCCTCTTGGACAGCACCCAGGAGAAACCATCACCATTTCCTTGTAAGTGTTCCGGTGAACACTTAAAGTGCTATGTTTTTAGATTGTTTCTGTGCATGGTTTTTAAAACATAAAGTTTTACCAAACACTTTTTTTCCCATTTTCCTTTTTAATAGAGGAAAATGTTCATATTGTAAACTTCTAATACCATCAATTTATTTTTAAATGATTTATTAAGTAGTGACAGCCTTGCTTAGTGCTCCTCAGACTTTCATGGGCATTTGAATTACTTCACACTCTGGGTCAGGAGGTCTAGGTTGGGGTCTGAGTGTTTTTACAGCAGGCTCCCATCTTGTCAGTACTATCCCTGAACGTGGCTTTTCAGATAGCAAAGGAGGAGCTCTTTAACAGTCTCTGCTTCAGCTATTTCTAATTTGTTGCTTTTGTAAATTCTATCACATATTTATCCATAAAGCTTTTTTCATGTTTTAGATCATTTCTTTGAGGTAGACTTCCCAATGCAGCATAACTGGGTCCAAGGGTTTGGCTATTAAATTGCTAGAAGACTATGATAATTTATTTCCAGACAGTTTTGCCAATGGTCTTAAGTATATCCTTACCAAATGATAGATGAGGAAATGGAGGCCTAGGATTGTTTGACTGCTGAGGGTCACCCAGTGAATCATGGGAGATTTTAACCCTGAGGTGTTAGTTCCAGGGTCTACTTTTCCCTACGCTACTTTATAGGCAGCTACTGCTTTCAGCTCATTTCCTCCGTTTAAAAAGCCATAGCACCTGTTCATCACGGACTCTGTTTTTTAAGGCTTCACCAACTTAACCTGGGAAAACATGAGCTCTGTTATGTGCTTTGACTTGTATTTGGCATAGTTTATGCCTCTATCTGGTGATATTCTTTATCCTATGATAAATTTTGTTTCCTGAGTTCATCTTATTTTACTTGATTTCTGTGTGCTCTGTACATGATAATGATACTAACCTCCTTCCATTGCAGTGGTTTTGCTTTGTACTTTGTTTGCTTTTTAAAATATAATTTAAAATTTTTGTATGGTTGTAAACATCCATCCTCTTTTCCTGTGTCCCATTAAGTGGCTTTCTCCTTGTAGATGTTTAGCAAACGTGGGAAGATGTTTTTAAAAGGAAACTTAAGTGTTTTAAAGATACCTGTAAGAAATGCAGCTCTGATCTTTTTCTTTTCTATTCTTCTCAGAGCCGTATTTATTTCTTAATTTCTCCCTTTCTCTCCTAACACAATTTCCCCCTTTCTCTCCTTTTCCCTCCTAAAATGAGAGGACAATTGCAGGATGATGCTGTCTTGGAAGTGTGATTTATAATTTTCAAAACAGGAGTATAAGGAAGGAGATTTTGTGTTTGTTTGTTTGTACTGGGGATTGAAGCTCAGCCCTCCTGCATGCTAGACAAATGCTCTTCCACTGAGCTTCATCCCTACCCACTGGAAGGATAATTTGAAATAACATAAAATGAAGAGATACTCAAGGTTTTTTACCATAATTTTCTTTGACATATTATCCATTATTAAGACAGAACTAGACCCAACTTGGGCTGGGATTTAGCTCAGTTGGTAGAGCACTGCAATGCAGTCTCTGAGGTCCTGATTTCAATTCCCAGCACTGCAAAAATGGGAAAAGGACCTGGCAATCTACTCCCAAGGCAATCCCGAAACAGTCAGCCATTGAAAACCCTATGAGGGTTGGGAGGTGGTGGAAACTTTAGGAGGCGGGACCTAGTGAGAGGAAAACCCTATGAGGGTCGCTATGAGTCGACTTGACGGCACCTAACAACAACAACAACAACAACAGACCCAACTTTCCATTTGAAACTTTATAAAAATTTTTGTCATATTTCTACACACATGCAATTTAAAAAATAAGATGGTTCTACCAAACTTATGAGAATAATAATTGCCTGGCCCTGACCCTATTCTAACCCTCTGTCCTACTTCTTTTGAACTCTAAACTGAATGTTGTGGCATTTATTAACCTATCTATAACTCCTATGGATTTACTCATGCATCTCTAAGTGATGTGGGAATATTTTACTCCATAATTTTTAATATAAGCTTTCTCTATTATCAACTTCTATGAAAGGTGAGGGTTTAGTCTTTCTGTCCCTTTGCCTCTCTTCCTTCTGTGATCCCTGCTATACACCTTCTAGGTGCTTAGCCTATGTTTCCTCTGTAGTTCCATGTCCTGTGTTTGGCTCAGTATTCACAGCCTACATGATTAGTTCTGTAAATGCGATTCACAGCCAAGTCAGGTAGTTCCCTATCATTGGTTTTTCCTTTTCTTCAGAATATTTTCCTATAGAGTTAGTACTTGCCTTTTTGCTTTAGTAGTTTCCTGTGTACTTATTCACCCCCAATTTATGACTCTCGTTATAGTCTGAAGCATTGAATATTCTATTAGTTTCATCTCCTTGAAGACATCTCTCCAGGTGTTAAGAGACTAGTCCAAATGTGTGAGCTACTGTACAACTCTTTGACTCTCTCTTCATTGGCATAGTAGACCCTTGTTTTAGTGAGCTGTCATCACCGTAGCAGAAAAAACAACTCAAACAAATGGGAGAGGAGGTTTATTGAGAGCTCATGGTTCACTAATCAGTCCATAATGGCAGCAGGGCCTATGGCAGACCTTATGTTTTTGTGGGCAGGGAGCAGAGCAGGAGCTGGGCTACATTTGGGGTTAGAAACCTCCAGAGGTATGCCCCAAGTGACATCACTTCTGCAAAGTTAAGATCCATTGACCAAGTTCTGTGACCTCCATGGAGTATTGCTGGGGAACACACATTAAAACATGTATGACCTTTGGGGCACTTGATATTCAAACCATGACAACTTGTTTCTTCCTTTCTTTGTGTTTACTCACTTTCTTTCCTGAGCATGTGTCCTCTGTATTTCCTGGAAAAGAGTATATAGATGCTAAATATCTAAAAATCTTATATGTAAGAAAAAAGGCTTTACTTTATCCTTTAGTTCATGCTTAGTTGTAATATGGCTGGGTATAGAAGTTGGAAATTACTTTCCCTAAGATTTGGAATGCATTTTTTCAGAAACCTTCTGTTTTCTGGACTTGCTTTTGGTAAGTCTGATTCTAATATTCTGTCATATAAAGCTGATTTTTAATTTGTGGAGGTGTTAGCATCTCTTCTGAGACCCCAGTTTCTGAAGTTCCATGACATTGAATCTTGCAGTGTAGGTCTGGTTTTTTGTTTTGTTTTTTTGTTTGTTTGTTTTGTTTTTTCTATTGTGCTCAACATTCAGAGATCCGGTTGAATTGGGAAATTCTTATTCTCTGTGTGGCCTGACAACCTGCTATCCTTAACTAGAAATCATGATTACTTTTGTATAAGGAAATGATAATGAAATGTGTTTCCCAAAGCAGGAATATATTGCCAGTTAAATATTGAAAAGGGATCATGACCAACTAGAATTTAAAAGGGTCCTGAAAAGCAGACTGTAGACAACTGCACATCTTGACAGAGCAACTATAAGTTGCATCAGTTCAATTTTTCCAACCATTTACTACTGTAAGATCTAGTCTAGACTTATATCATAGGCAGGTAGATTAATTCATAAACTTTTCTAACACTCATTAAAAGAAAAAGATCTAGTGCTAAACCACATAATTTCAGAAGATTGAAGGTACATTCTACTAGGTCCTTTGTTTCATGCATTTGACTGCCTCAACCTCCAGCTACTTTGGCTAAGTTAGTAGAACAATTGTCCTCTAGGCCAAACATGACAAAAATATATATCTAAATTTCCCCCAAAGAATTAAAATTTATTTTTCCAAAATGGCAGGTATGATAAATTAATCAGTCCTTATTGTTATAATAATAAAAATGGATTAGGGGCTGGGGAATTTGGCTTAGTGGTAGAGCACTTGCCTGGCATGTGTAAGGACCTGGATTAAAACCCTAAAACTGCAGGAAAAAAAGAAAAAGTGAGGTAAATGTGTGAAATGTTCTATTAAAAAGTGCTAACATCTAAGGAAAGTTCTAAAGACAAATGCTTCATCTCTGGGACCATAACTTTTTCCAAGGGGTGACAGTGGAATGGTAAGCATTGAGGGGGCAAACTTCATTGTGGCAATTTTGTGTGTCTTAATAGATCCTAATTCTGGATATAAAGAGTAATCAAAGCACACTTTCATGCAGGCTGATAATGAATCTTGTTTTCTCCTTTCCTGCCAGCTTTTTGGAGACTGGGAAGCCCAAGTGCGGAGAATAATGAAGCTCATTGCTGGAGGTGGCTTGTCTATCACTGGCTCCCACAACATGTGTGGGGACTATCTATACAGTGGCCACACGGTCATGCTAACACTCACCTACTTATTTATCAAAGAGTGTAAGTCATTTCCTCATCTGCCATTTCCCATGGTCGCTACCCCGTAGAAAATCACATTTTGTGGAAAGTCTGCTAAAGCAAGACTGGAGGCCTTAAGAAGGCAGCAACTTCCTCTCGTCACTGTGCCTGGGTTGCAGTCAGCACCCAGGGAAATATGTGGAAGGACATAACTGTGCTTCTTGAGGGGGTGTCTTGGTTCTGGATCTCAACTGGTATTAGGGTAGAGGCAGTTTCCAGGGTATATTATGAGCCAGTGATATAGCAGCTAAAAAGCCAAAAGGAAATCTAAGGATACAGAAATCCAGCATCAAGCCTCATGGGGTGATGGAAGATCACATGTTGACTCAGCAGCAGTTTTTTCAAGTACTTGACACTGTTGCATACTGAGGGTACAGACATGGGTCAGATGGAAGCTCGGCTCTCAGGCTATCGGCTGAGGGGTGAGGCAGACACTAAAATCTCCTTTAAGAAACATACTTAAAATATTTTATTGTAAATAAACAAAATAATATTCTAGGTATCCCTGTACACTACTGAAATTTAACATATATTAGCATTTTGCCATATTTGCTTCAGATAACCCTTTATAAAAGGAAATAAAATGTTAATATATAATAAAGCCTTTTCATACCTTCCCTCCCTCGTCTTCCTATGTCATTTCCTTGCAGGGGCTTGTATTTGAGTTTTTGTTTTGTGTCTTTTAAAATTTGATAATATGTATCACACATACACATACACATACACACAGAGATAGATAAGATAGGTAGGTAGGTAGGTAGGTAGGTAGGTAGGTAGGTAGGTAGGTAGGTAGATAATTTTTTTAAACCAGTACTGGGGAGTTGAGTCCAGGGTATCGTGCATGCTAGGCAGCTACCTGAGCTTCCCCCCCCCTTTTTTTTTTGAGATAGGGTCTCCATAAATTTCACAGGCTGCCTCTGACTTTGAACTTGCGATCATCCTACCTTAGCCTCCTGAGTTGTTGGGATTACAGGTGTGTGCCATATTTGTCAGCTTCATACTGTATATTTTCTTGTGCCACTTTTTAGTCTTAAATTGTTTTTAAGACATGAGACTTGGTTCATTCATTTTAATTGGTGTTAGGATTTCAGTCCTATAAATGAACCACAGATTATTTATTTCTGTACTTACAGAAAATTAAGTTATCCTCAATATTTTACTTAGAAGCTCTCTAATGAGCATTATAAAGGCACTTTCCCCTGAAGAGATACATAAAATGAGGCTGCTGTAGTTTCACAAAGGAGAGAGACACATTGTAGTCTAGAGGTATCTTAGGGGCATTGTGACACTTTCTGGAAGTTTATGTAGTTGGAATTGAAAGTAGGGCTAGTAATGAGAAATGAGAATGGACAGGTAAATGGAACCAGATCATGGAGGGCCTCTGAAGCCACATGGCAGAGTCTGAACTTCCATCTGAGGAGTAAGGGTTTCTTATTGAGGGGTGGAGCTAATGGAGCAGTGTCATCTGATTTGTCCTTCAGACACACACTCCTAGCACCATGCAGGACCCACAGGAAAGGGACAGGACTGGAAACCAAGAGGAAAGTTAGATGATCAGCTCTGCTGTAATTAGTGAAAGACATAGTGGTCGCTTCACCTACAGTGGTAGCATTGCAGGTGGAGGGAAGCAGAGGGTACTGAGATAGGCTTATAAAGACGAGTCAACAGATGACTTATAACAGGAGGGACTACGAGGTGGAGGAAAGAGGTGATGGGTCAGAGGAAAGCCCAGTTCTGGTCTTCAAAGCCAAGGTGAGGGAACACAAAAAGAGAAGGTGTACTACTTGTGCTTAGTGTGTGATAAAATGTAGTGAATTTCTGGCATTGTCTGTTCGGTATTTACAGGGCGTGATCTAGCCTTTATACCAGGATATAGCCCTTGTAGAAAACGGGAGCCTTGGAAGTCAGGTACCAGCAGCCCTAGGAAAGGGATTCTTGTCCCTGCTCGTTGGCACCTGAAAGCCTCTAATGATTTCAAGGCTTATGCTTCTTGACAATAAGGCAGTGTGCCACATGGGGAAATGTAGATACCTTGGGCCACGAAACTCTGAGTCTGAATCCTTGTGCTATCACTTCCTAGCTCTGAGACCCTGGGGAAAAAAGTCTTTAACCTCTCTACATCTTTATTTCTTCATCTTTAGAATGAGATCCTATTTCATGGTTGAGCAAGAATCATGAAAATTAAAATATGGGATGGGTATGGACACTAATAGGAAAATGACTGGTAACTGTTTTGTTGTATTGTTAAGGAATCAAGTTCAGATATTATTGGAATGTATTCTTGCCCTAACCATCCAATTTAAAATTACAAACGGGACAGGGGAGATAAGTACTTGCCTAGCACACTCAAGTCCCTGGGTTCAATCCTCAGGACCATCAAAAATTAATTAAGTAATTTGCAAACTGTGCTTCACTCCCTCTCCTTCTGATCCTCCTTCTCCTAAACTTTTTTTTAGTTTTTTTGTGGACTCAACACTTTTTGGTACAATGTTCAACTTATTATAGTTTCTTGTCATTCTTCCATCCTAGGAAGGGACCTCCCCACAGAGGCAGGCCCTTTACCTGCTGCATTCACTGCCCCAGGTACTTAGAGCAGTACCTGTCACTGGTATATGGTAGATGTCCAGTGAATACTGGTTGAACATGTGACTGACTCTTGGATCTTGTGAGAATCCAGTAAAAGCCTGAACCTTCTTCCCTTGTCTGGGGAATGTAGATCCATTCAAACTTTTTGCCTGAAATTCCAGAGCCTCTGAATTCCTATCCATTGAGAACGCAAGGTACAAAGAAAGGCCTATACTAAGAGAGATTTCCCTCAGGTGACTCTCCCAAATGAGGATACAGACAAGTATTTATATGACATTGTCCAATTTAGGGGCGAGGCATTTGGAGTAGAATCCCCAGGTATTTGATTCTTCTTCTCTTTGTTTTTGAGAAATAGAAATCTGAATACAATCTTAGATGATTGTATAGTTGCAGAATCTGGAAAGCAAATAAGACAGTTATATCACTTATAATTGCTTAATCCATGCCCAAGGATCTATGGAACAATGGGTATTAATTTTTGAATAAAGCATTAACCATAGATTAACTAAAGGCATATTAAATGTCAGTGGTTTGGTTTTTTAATAGAATCCCATGCATTATCCTGCCTTATTTGATTAGAATCATCTTCTGAACTGCATTTCTGATTACATGAATCAAGTAATAACCAAAGCTGAGTTACTATTTATAGTAAAATCACTTTATAAAATCTGCTTCCACTTTTTAAATTTACTTATTTTTTTACTTATTTATTTATTTATTTAGAGACAGGGACTCACTATGTACCCCAGGCTGTCCTGGAACTCGCTATTGAACTAATGTTGATCCTGGTGCCTCAGCCTCCTGAGTGCTGGGACTTGTAGACGTGCACCACCATGCCAGGCTTTTAAAGCTACTTCCACTCTAAACTTGGTTACAGATCAACAAAACCTCTTAAATTTGGTAGCTAAAGAAATCTGCTTTCAGAAGGAAAGAACTAAAGTAACGGCACTAAGTACTATAGTAGTTGGGTGCTTAGTTTTATTTGAATAATGAGCCCATTGCCGATTTGTCCTCTTTTCAGATTCCCCTCGACGACTCTGGTGGTACCACTGGATTTGCTGGCTTCTCAGCGTCGTTGGAATCTTCTGTATTCTATTAGCGCATGACCACTACACTGTGGATGTGGTGGTGGCATATTACATCACCACAAGACTCTTCTGGTGGTATCACACTATGGCCAATCAGCAAGTGAGTTTCCCCTGTTTGATTATAACTTCTATTGCTCCTGGTGTGGTGCTGCCAACTTAGACGGGGGCAGAGAGTGGACAGAAAGGCAAAGAATCTAGTCTTATGTTTTTCTTTCTTCAGGGCAGCCAACTAAGATTATGTTGTAACATTGGTAACACTGATCCTCTTTAGAATCAAGATGAAATAGTGTGTTAATATAAGAACATAGGAGATTGCTTCCTTTTAAAATAACTATCACACATTGACTGTGAAAAATACTTTCTAAGCCTATATGTGCCCACTGCTTAATTTGCATTCCTTCCCCTTCCTTGTTATCCTGGGCCCATCACTAAGTAGCTTAATTCTTCACATTTAGTGAGGTCTTTTCACATAGCATAAGAGAGTGGATAAAAAGGTGACTGAGGTATTTATTGATAGGTAAGAGACAAATGAGCCTGCTGGAATTGGGGTTATTTGGCTTTCCATTGGGATGAGGCCATGTCTGCAGAGACAGGGTATAGGAGGTGATCGGAGAGTGAAGTTGGGATATGTGTGTGGATGTGGGGCAGCTCTGAGGTACTTTGTGAATTCTAACTTGGGAAGTGTTTGAACTTAGAAAGATCATGAGAAAAATGTATATTTTTTTTGTTACCTTAGGTGCTAAAAGAAGCTTCCCAGATGAACCTCCTGGCCAGGGTGTGGTGGTACAGGCCATTTCAGTACTTTGAAAAGAATGTCCAAGGAATTGTACCTCGATCTTACCATTGGCCCTTCCCCTGGCCAGTAGTCCACCTCAGTAGGCAAGTGAAATATAGCCGCTTGGTGAACGACACGTAACAGCTGCACAAAGCGGGGAAGAGGAGCTGTCCGAAGTGCTAAGAACTCCAAGAGAGAAGATGCCATAAAATAAACACCTCCCTAATCCTATTATCTTTCAACAGTTACCTTGACTTAACCTATTGAGTTACCTGGTCAGCACTGTGATCTTTTTTTCTCTCCAAAGGACCTGCGTGGGACAACAATAAAGAAAATTTAACCTATCATGCACTGTATATGTTTCCTGTTCATAAGTTTGGGATTTATGTAATCCGCAACCACCATGTTCCTTTGTATATGATGCAACAGCATAAATGTAAGCTTTTATATCATAAGTTCTGGTCTTTCCAGTCACATCTGGAAATAAAGTGTATTATTTTCTTGGGAAAACATACTTTTCATATCTCTTGCCCCAAAGATTGGGCTGTAAGCCATTTTCTAGCTAACGTCTCTATGAAGGTTTCTAAGTACCTGAATGGGGTTTGATTCTGAAATCTTTCTACCTGTTGCACCGATATTCAAATAAAAATGGCAGACACAGAGAGGTTTGGTAACTTTGGGTTTTGTAAAATCAGAGACAGTGTGTCAAAAAGTACAAAAAAAAAAAGATGCTGTTATAAAGTGATTTTCTAAGTATTTCCTAACTTTATTTTTCAAAATGATGTTATAAAAACCAAATTTAACAATTTTTACATGTCAGAGAGAAGAGAATTAAAATTTAAAAATGCTTCTTGGGAGAGAAATTTGTCTGTTTCTAGTGCCTTTCTTGTCTTGATTGTATGGTCAGTAGGCAATCTTAAATGTTTTTATTTAAAATAAAGTATTCCATAAAAATATAAATGTATGTATACACTACTAAATTTTGCACTTATAGCTAAATTAAGTCAGAAGACTGCTTAAGGTTTTTAAATTGCTTTGAATTAAAGAATGAGTATGTTAATTAGAGTCAGAGCCTGTTCACATATTGTAAGCAGGTAGCAATGACATGTACCACTTAAATTACTTTATTGTCTATTTGGTAGTTCACTACTCAATGAAAACAGCCATGAATACTTTTTTTAAAAGAGAGTTTTGAAAATGATCACTTATCTAAAACTTGAAAGCTACAAATTAGTTATCCATACTCTCATGACAATTTTGTTGGTGAACAACAAAAAAGAGATCTATTTCTTTAAAATATATTTGTGCAGAAACTGCATGTAACTCTTAAGTTTTACTCCTGACATATGTATGTTTGGGGAAGTATTCTATTCTATACTTGCCAATGTGGAGAACAAAATAGTTTTTTAAGAATGAAGAAGTATCTATATCCATTCTGTATTTTACGTGCAGCAGAATTATCTTCTGTAGGATTTTTTTGTGTATTCACAAGGTGATATTTGTATTGTAAAACAATAATGGTGGAGGAAATAAAAAGGCTTTTAAAATTTTGTTTGTTTTAAATCTTTGTAAAGTTATTCCTGAGAGGATACTGATATCTTACAGCTTACCTAGATCATAAATTAATCAAAATGCACTTTTTAATAAAAATTGATACTGAAAATAAATGGCTTTTATTTCTAATGTGTTTACTTTCTTCATAAGTCATAAAGGAAGTCAGCAAGATAAAAGCCACATCTTCACTGAGTTTGTTTGCATGTTAATATCTATTTTTCCACAAGCTTCCTTAAAATATATTCACACCTTCAGTAACTCCTACAGGTTGTATTTTTCAGTACATAAAAAGAATCACAGGTAGGTTAAATACAAAGTGCAAATGATCGTTTACCATCAGTTTTGAATTCTAATTCTCTACCAAGTTACTTATTTTATTTCTGTAACTGGAACCAATGTAGCTTTTCCAGTTTAGATGGAGAAGTGAATCTGAAGTGAGAAACAGAGTGATAATACTTTGATACTCAGTGGTAATAGAAGAGAACTCTTATAAAGAAAAACATGACTGTTCCTGATATAAAGAAGGAGATGAATAGAGGAGACCTGTCTTAGTGAAAGGATGTCTTCAGGGATACTAGAGATGTTAGGCCCATTTTCCTGTGCAGGGCTTTGAATGTCTGTGTCAGGAATATGTAGTGTGCTCTTCAGGCAAAACGAGCAAAATGCTAGAATAGGTCCATGTTGAACTGTTAAAGCTTTAGCTGGCCTTGACTATTGACCACATGCTACCTATTAAAAAGAGTAAGTGGACTGAATTATCACTTACTAAAAATAGGATGTTTTTTCTAAGAAATTTGAAATAACTGTATAAAACAACTCATGCATTTACATACCACATATGTAGTAGGAAAATCACTTGCTCATTGCTCTTCACGCCTGACAGCACTGATGCATGAATTGGGGTATCATGTCTCTAGTCTATAAATCCCAGGAAAAACAATGGGAAATCCTGTTGTATTCTGGAGAATTACCGTACACTTGATAATGACTGCCTGAGTAAGGATGTATACTGTTTTTTTGTCTTTTCATTTGATAAGCTAAAGTCCCAAATAAATTCCATTTATTTTACTCATTTTATAAGTTATATACTTAATAGGTACTAATTTCATAAACCATCATTATCCCCATTTTAAAGATAAACCAACCAAAGTGGAAGATCTGTTGAGGAACTTGTCTAGTGACATGCAGCTAGTAAGAGATGAAATCCAATTGGAGTCCCAAGTTTCCACCTTCCCTCGCCCATTCTTTGAGTTTTTAAACTCTTTAATGAGAGTCTGCAGTGAGAAAAATCTCTACCTATAGTGATAGAACTAAGTAGGGTGACAACTATGGACTAAGTATCCCATTTCCTAATTATTCAATGTTTTATTTGTATCTCAAATACAAACTAAAATTGATATGTGGTAACTACTTCAGAAACTTGATAAATATCACATAAAATGAGAACACATGCCAGCCTTAGTTTGACCATCATTATACAAAAAGTTAAACACCTTTTGAGTTAACTAAAAAAATGCTGCTTGAATCAGTTGGTATCGATGCCCTTTAGTTTTTTCTACCTACCTACCTACCCTTTGTAACATTGCTGTTATTCGTTTTACTTATCTATATGCCTTAATCACCTAATACATTGTTAGTGTTATTACTTTAAATAAGCAGTTTATCTTTTACATCAATTAACAATAAGAAAAATAGTCCAGTGTGGTAGTGAGTGCCTGAAATCCCAGCACTTGGGAGGCTAAGGTGAGAGGATTCATGCATGTTTGAGGCCACTCTGGTCTGCATAGCAAGTTACAGACCAACATGGGGTACACAGTGAAATCCTGTTTCAAAAAACAAAAATAAAATAAAAATAAAGATTTTATTTCTTCTCTGATGCCCTTTATGTAGATTTAAATATCTAACTTGTATTATGTTCAGTCGGCCTGAAAAAAATTCCCATTCCTTGCAGAGAAGGATGGCTGATGATGAATTTCTTCAGTTTTTTGTTTGTCTAAGAAACTATTTATTTCCCCTTCACTTGTGAAGGATAACTGTGCTAGGTGTAGAATTCTAGGTTGCTGGGGGTTTTCTATGTTTTGAATGTTTCACTCCACTTTGTTTTTGTGGTTTCTCACAAGAAGTCTGCCATAATTTTATCTTTTTCTATAGATAGACTTTTTCCTCTGGCTTCTTAATTTTTTTCCTTTTGTTTCTGCAGTTTGAATATGACATTCCTAAGTGTAATGTTTTTAAAATGCTTTTGGAGAAGTGTTTTGGGGTTTTTTGTTTGTGTTTAATTTTGGTGTTCTCTGAGCTTCCTGGATCTATAGTTTAGTGTCTGTCACTAATTTTGCACTTGTCAGCCATTATTACTTCAAATATTCTTCTCTGCATGCTATACCTTTTGAATTTGTCCCACAGTCCTTGATTGTTCTGTTTTTCCATTCTTTCATTTTTCTTGCTATTATTGTTGTTAGGTGCCATGGAGTTGGGTGTGATTCATAGCAACCCTATCTACAACAGGACAAAACACTCCCCAGCACTGTGCCATGTCCTGCGCTATGTCAGTGCTTCTCTGCTGTTCGTAGGGTTTTCAATGGCTGTTGGTTCGAGAGTGGGCTGCCAGGTCCTTCTCCCTTTCTTGTTGTATTTCATCCAAATATCAAGCTTACTGGTTCTTTGCCATATCTATCCTACTGATGAGTCTATTGAAGGCATTATTTCTATTACAGTGCTTACAATTTCTAGCATTTTTGAGCCTTAAACTTTCCACCTCTCTGCTTAAATTACTCATACCTTGCATGTTGTCTGCTTTGTCTACTAGAGCCCTTGTTGTTAAGTGCCATTGAGTTGTGTCTGACTCATAGTGACCCTTATGGGGTTTTCAATGACTGATTATTTCAAGATTGTTTTTTAGGAGTGGACTCTCATGTCCTCCTATTTTTGTAGTGCTGGGGATCAAACCCAGATCCTCAGAAAGTATGGAGCAGAACTCTATCAAGTAAGCTAAATCCCAACCCCTCATTAGAGCTCTTTCCATATTGAGTATGTTTATTTTCAATTCTCTTATAATTCCAACATCTGTGTCATACCTAGTGTTGTTCTGATTTTTTGTTTCTTCAGAGTATTTTTCTTATCTTTTCACATGCTTTATAATTTTTTGTTGAAAGGTGGAAATATTGTGTTGGGAAATAGGAATTGCAGTAAATAGGCCTTTTGGCGTGTTTGTTCACAAGTCTGAGAATAGTGTCATATTTAATGTTTGCTGTAGCTGTAGGTGCTGGGGTCTCCCAATTCCTCTTTTGTACTTTTTGGCTTTCCTTCTTGGCTCTGGGCTTCTCTCAGTCTTTCACAGGGCCAGGGTTGTGTTTGCAAGCTTGAATTTAACAAGTGTATTTTAGCCCAACCCTGTTGACTCCTCTTGACTTTTTTCCATTAAGTAAGATAGGAAGGTTGGAAGTAGCTAAAGTAGAGGAAAAGATCCAGGAATTTCTCATTCTAACATTGGTCTCTGTTCTGCCTCCAGCAATTCATGTGGCTGGTCTACCAGCTTATGGTTCTGCTGGCTTCTGTCACATGTAAGCAGAACTCAGCTATGACTAGATGTACTTACCTCTTTTTTGGAGTGGTGGTTGGACCTATGACCTCAGTTCTATGATGGGTCCAAGAAGTGTCACCGTTTACCAGAAGCCTTTGGTAACACAGCTTTCGTGGCCAAATAAGTTTGGAAGACAGTAAGTTATTTATGTTGTTGTTAGGTGCCATTGAGTCAGATCTGACTCATGGCGATCCTAAGTAAAATAGAATGAAACACTACCCAACACTGCCATCCATAGGATCTTTTTATGTTTGAGCCATTGTTGTAGTCACTATGTTTCTTCTCATTTTGAGTCATGACACATGAGCAAATGGAGGTCCCAGGAGCTTTACTCCATTCCCATCATTAAGGTTAACTCTACTTTGAGGAAGCAACTCTTCCCCACTCATTTCTTGGATGCCTTCCAGCCTTGGAGCCTCATTTTCCTGCATTATATTTGACAAGTGCTTTTTTGAAATTCATAGGGTTTTCGATAGATAATTGTTTCAGTATTGGTCTGCCAGGTCCTTTTCCCTAGTCTATCATAGTCTGGAAGCTCAGCTGAAACCTGTCTACTGTGAGTGGCTCACTGGTATCTGAAATTATCTATGGAGTATTATTAATAACTGAGTCCACAAATCTTGTTTCTTAACAACAATATTCTTGTACTGAAGAACTAAAACTGGCTATCAAAGTCTTCAACTATCAACACAGAAGATATTTGCAAGAACTACAATTGAGGGCATACTGCTTTATGTATGTCCCTGAAATAACTTCATCAAGGGAAAATCTACTTCTGAAGATACCAAATTGATGAGACCCCCAAAACCTTATAGCTATGATGGGGACCCTGAATGTATGCTGCATACACCAACATGTCAAAGGTAAGTTCCATCCTCTGAGGGAGGTTACTATGTAGTGGGGTTCAGGGCTCTCAGCTCTGCAAACAGATCTCTGGGAATATCATTGCTGTTTTAGGATTACATTAGTGTTATGTTGTTGTTGTTGTTGTTGTTGTTAGGTACCCTCGAGTCGGTATCCAACTCATAGTGACCCTCTGTACAACAGGGGAAACACTATTGTCAGTGCTTCTCTGGTGTGCATAGGGTTTTCAATGGCAGATTGATTTTTGGGAGTGGGTTGCCAGGTCCTTCTCCCATTAGTGTTGTGAGTATTTGGATATTCAAGACCATTAACTTTCATACTAATTGTGTGTTTTTGTTTTTGTTTTTCTGTGTTTTGGTGTTTGTGAAACATTTATTGTCCCTCCTAACAACTGCATGGAACTTTAGTTTACACATTTGAACCCTTCGTGTTATCTCTCCCTCCCTCTACCTCTCTACCCACTACCTTCCCCTCCATCCCCCCCAAACTTCCTTATTTTTTAGTTTTTTCTATTAACTTTTGTATAACAAAAGCTTTTGTGAAAATAAGTTTAGGTCAACTATAAATTGATATGTAATTCCTTTCTCAGAAGCTGTCAAGCCCTTTGATGGATCAGATATCCACTCTTACCAGACCTCTGTGGATTGTCTCCGCATGGATGATTAAGGTCTCTGTTGTGATGATGGATTAGAACATAGCACTGCTTCCTGGCTCTGATAACCCAGTTACACCAGGCTTTTTCATGTAAGGTTGATTGATTGATAGTGAGAAGTAGACTGTCATTTTGTGGGATTGGGTTTCTCTTTTAAAGTGAAAATTTTAGAATATAATTAGTGACCTAAAATCAGGGGGAAAAACCCTAAACCTTTGAGATGACATAACAGAACCTTAAATACTACCTAGCATGATACCTTTCCAGCAGCTTGTCAAATCCTCTGTGGCTACCTTTGTGGAGCACTTGGAAATAACTCCTTACTGGGTTTTGGTGATTATGGATGATTCTCCTTTCTTTTGGAGAGCACAGTGGTCATGATCCTTGATTTTTGCATTCTTCACTCTTATGCACTCTTATGTTAATTTGATTCATGCCCCTTGGAATTTGAGGAATCAGCTGCATTCCTAACGTTGGATAATAAATGAATAAACATCATCTGACAATAAGAAATGTCCAAGTTTGAAGCTGCCCACAGAATCCTATGAAGTCAAGGCTGGCCATTCACATTCATTCAATCATTCCTATGTTCACATCTCATCCTTTTCTCCTCCCTGCCTTCCATACATCCAGCAAATACTTTTGTGTTAGCACTGGGAGTTGGTGGCAAACAAATCTGACAAGGACTACTGTCCTCATGAAAGTTAATAATCTGTCCTATTGCAAGGGACAGTAAAATAGATCTCAAGGAGGATTGTACTGACTTAGATGATTTGAATTTTAGGAAAATAACTTATGAAAAATCTAACTTCTTTGGAAATTATTGCCTCCGTTAAAACACAATTTCTTCCAGGAATTCCCTAACCTTTCTCTTAAACTTTGACACCTATATATATATATGCTGTTATCATTGGGCAAAGAGAATTGATATTAAGACTTTGGAACATCTTCCAGTCATGAAAGAAATGAATACTTTTACTCTGCTCTGTTTTCAAATACAGGAAGTAGGTACTTTAGAAACACTGTGTTTAAAAAAGATTTGCCAGTAAGCCCTTGTTAAATTAAAAATCTTAGTAAACCCGAAAGTCCTATTAATCCAGCTGATTAATTGGGACTTTAGGAAATAACCCAAAAGAAAACTTACTGATTAAGCCCAGTTGTGGTGACAGATTATAATGTGTTAGTTATTCAATGTGTTTAGCTCTTCCATTAGACTCTGATTCATTGTTCTGCAATGTCCAACCTGGTGCTCAAAGCACATTCTCAAATGCATTGAATGAGTTTTCTTTAGGAGAACCTTGAGAACCATCTATAGAAATTCCTACTTCTCTTGCACCAGACTGCAGAAAAGCTTTCCCCCAAAGGAGGTGTTAGTAGCCTGGAATTGTGTTCTCGATTTGTCTAATGTAAATAAAACCCAGCCTTAGGCAGGAGTATAACCAAGAATTTCCATCCTGAGATCTTCAGCTCAGCCATTGCATATTCTAACAACATGGTGCTTCGGAAGTAGATGGAGGATTCCTTGATGTAAATGTGAAGCTGCTGCTCAGCTTGCCTTTACTGTCCATGGATGCCACTCTTCTCCATAAATTAGTTCACTTTTAAAACTTTTAATATCCCATCTACTAGAGCTCTGTCTTGGAGTTTCATGTTCTTTTGGTATGTACATCAATAACTCAAATATATGCAGTCATTCTAAGATAGGCAAAGAATATCCAAAATGCCTTCTCTAGCCTGATGGAAAATTCGTTTTGGGCATTTCCATGACTCTGAAGGTTTCTAGTATATTTGGGAAATTTTCAACTAAGAAAATGAGGTTATCAGATTTCCTTCCAACAGTTCTGGACTACAGTTGAAGGTGGGCCTTCAATGATTCAAAATAAGCCTGTTGGAATAAAAATAGTTTGATAATGCCTAGGATTAAAGCAAAGCCCACTTCTGACTACTACCATGATTGTTGAGAACAGGGTAGAAAATCCCAAGCTGGTACCTGGAAAAGAATTGCCAGGGACACTGATTTGTAACAAATACAATTGCTTATAAGGAACTAGAGAGCACTAAGAAAATGGCTACTGTCCAGAATGCTTGGCCTATGTTATGGTATATGATGTTTAGTCAAAGTTATTATGTATGATATTTTCTATTTGTTTAGTCAATTACTTCTTTTCTCCTTTTTGATGAGTTTGTTTGTTTCTTGGCTTGAATGACTCAGAGTGGGTTCTCTATTATCTTGGTCAACCCAAAGTATTTTCCAGTGTGAGAATAAAATAGCAATGGTGATTATTCCTTTAAATATGCTATTCTGTATTATTTGTGTCAAGAACTTCAACCAGGATATACTCACTTTATTTCACACCTAGTGCTTTGTCCAACTCTTATGAGCTGGAGTTGAAGACAGACACGGTAGTGTTTGAAAAAGTGTAGCCACTTCCACATATAAGCCCAGGTGGATCCTGAAAGGACATGAGTCATTCAGGTCATTGCCAGAGCAATCTAATCTAGAGATCTGATCCTGGAGACTGGTCTGGTTCACACCTTCATGACTAGAACCCCTTAAAATCAGTGTTACCATCTAGTTTTGTGCTATTTGGGAATGAAATGGATGCGGAAGACCATGATGGATTATGTGGACACATCCTTGTTTATGGAAAACAAAAGGTCTTTGGGAAATGGATGAAGGGGAAAGTAGGAGGTACAAAGGAAAAGCCTTCTGTCTAGGAAGTGAACTAAGCACTTCTTCCTGTTTAACTAGTATTAGGCACTGAACAAATGTTTAATCATTCAAACAATCAATGAATGAATGTCTCCATTGTTTTATGAAGAATGAGAGTAATTACAGGTGGGTAGTGGGGGCTTCAGGAGGATAGAGAGTAAGTATGGTGTATCCATAGGGCATAGACTGGGAACTCTGTTGTGGGCTTAAATCCTAGCTCTGCTGCTTACAGGGATTTGTGCCCCCTTAAAAAATGACTACCTTCTCAGAGCCCTAGTGTCCTTTCAAAATAGGGATAATTTTACCTATTTTGTAGTGTGACATACGAGGTAGGCATGGCCTCTCAGTACAAGTAAAATGCTCAGTAAACAACAATGTTATTATAAAGACGGAAATGTGAGAGAAAGAGGTGAAAAGGAGGCCCCTGTGGAGTCAATAAAGAAGTCCTAAGCTGTGGAAGATTCCCAAGCTTAGAGTGAGCTGAACCCAGTGAGAAATCAGTGCAATCCTGGATTCAGTCTTTATTTGAACCTCTGAGTATACATTGTCAATGGTCAGAACATTGTTGTTGTTGTTGTTAGGTGCCGTCGCGTCGGTATCCGACTCATAGCGACCCTCATAGGGTTTTCAATGGCTGACTATTTCGGGATTGCCTTCGGAGTGGATTGCCAGGTCCTTCTCCCATTTTTGCGGTGCTGGGAATTGAACTCAGGACCTCAGAGACTGCAGCGCAGCGCTCTACCCACTGAGCCAAATCCCAGCCCCGGTCAGAACATATTTACATCTTAATACCTTTGGTAAATAGTTGCTCCAGCAATCTGAAAATCTGAGGTCCATGTGTGATGGTGCTAGAGTATTGACAGCCTGTGAAATCACATGACACAAAATCTTGGATGTGAGCCAGGGACATAATGAAGCAGAAACACATGTGGCCAACCAGACTTATTGGCACCTCGGGTCCCATTCTGTGCATCACGTGAAGGAGCTGGTATTGTGTAAATTGCTTTCACTAATGGTATTTATCAGCACAAAAGGAGAGAAACAGAAGAGGTTTCAGCCAAAGCACAGTGTCTTATGCATTTGCTTTTTCATGAACAGATCTATAAACGTGGAAAGGCCTATGTATCTGATTTCCCTGTAGGTGTGTGCATCCATGGCCCCTGATATTTTAGGATATTTTAGAAGAAAAAGAAAAAGAAATAAAAGTCATTTTGAACAAGCATGATGTGGCTGTGAGGTGTTTGCTTTTGAGGGCTTCTCTGAAAGCAGCAGGGTTGAGTTTCAAGAGGCCACAGATAGCATCATTCCCCAGCCTATGGGATGTGTTTACATTGCATGCTTTAGTGCCTAGGGGGATCTTTTGACTTCTGGCTGGTTTTTGGCTGTGACAAGGCTCCTGGCAGTAAGAGTGAGGACACGGATACTTCTTTTTTAGAGCAGGTAACATTAGCAGGCACCACTACAACAGCTTCAGTGAACCTCTGGGCTTGGCACCAGAGACAAGCAGATGAATTTGCAGGTGTTTGCTAACTTTGTCTCTCTGCAGGCTCCAGGGATGAACAGGTACAGCAAAAGGCTTGAAAAGGAATTATGTACAATTAGTGCTGCTGGCACATGTCCTCTGTGGGAGCATCACTGGCACCAGATCCTAGTGCACTGTCTGGGCTCCTGGACTGACACTGGCTGACGCCTTGGAACTGGATCTCCTTCTCTACATGGCTTCCAGGGGGCTCCAGAAACCCCTGGAGCAAATGGCTGCCTAACAACATTTCCCCTGGGGTTCCTGGTTCCTGTGCACAGAGGGATGCACCTGTGAGAGGACAGAGAGATTGAAGGAAGGAATATAGCCAGAAGGCCTTGTCCTACAATGCTCTGCACTCATTATGCCCCATACACAACAAAAGTGATTGGGGGATGGGAAGAGGGGAAAACTTTTCCTCCAGGACAGAAAATGTCAATGTATTCTGTATACATAATCCCTAGTAATATTAACATTCACCAAGAGCGAATTCAAACAAAAAGTCACCAAAATTAGACTGGAAGGTTTCTCAAATATCACTTTAACACTTGACAAGTATGGAAAACAGTGACAATTTGGTTTCCTGAAGTGTAGTGGTTTCTCTTATTTTTCAGAGGACTCATAAACTGTACAATTATATAATAATGTAGAATGAACTCAGGTCATTTTGAAATTAGGATTGATCTTTTATGTTTATCTTACAAGCTAGCTTCCCTGCAATTTTATATTTTGGGGGGAAATGCCTAGAAACATCAGCCTCCAAAGACTTCAAAGTGCCAAAGATCTTCAAGGAAATTTATATTATATATTCAAAAAATGATTTATTAATATTACCTACCAGATATTTCCCCTAAGGGAGATAGTACCCATTACTTTCTAATGTGAGAATTGGAGCCATAGCTTCTCTTTGTACTTACAAAATTAAAATAACCTTGAAACTGTGCTTGGTTAAGTTTCTGTGCCTTAGTTTCTCCTCTTATAAAAATTTCCTATAAAAATTGTTCAAACACTAACCAGAATATGTATACATTGGGGCTGGGATTTAGCTCAGTTGGTAGAGCGCCGCTCTGCAGTCTCTGAGGTCCTGAATTCAATTTCCAGCACTGCAAAACTGGGAGAAGGATGTGGCAGTCCACCCCCAAGGCAATCCCAAAACAGGCAGCCATTGAAAACCCTATGAGGGTCGTTATGAGCCGGACACAACTCAATGGCACCTAACAACAACAACAACAGTAGGTTTGGGCTAGCAAAACTGTCTTAAAATCTCAAGATGCTCTGGACTGAATTACTAAATAAAATCAGGAACAACAAAGAATTTGCCCAGGCCTTAGGAAATCCATTCTCTGGGTGGACACAAAGGGTGCCCCATTCCAGATGTTTCTCATTTGAAAAATGATGAGAGACTGATAGCAGGCAACCTTCCTGCTGCTAAAAAGAGACCAGAGCTGAAAAGGCAGCCAAACTCAGGTCACTAGCAAGACCTGCTGGTTTCTGTTCTCACTGAGAGCAACTGGTTTCACATGCCCAGGGTGGAAGGAAAGTGAGTTAGTGGGATTGTAACTGAAGTCCAAGGGCCAGGAGTCACTGAACAGGGGCCACTAGAGGGTTAGGGAATGTTGGATCCTAGAGAACATAAATTGCTCTTCCCCAGTTCTTTTCGCTCTTTCTATTTAGATCTAATGGAAAAAATCAGAATGCATATTAGTGTAAACACTCTGGCAAATATTTCCTTAAAGAAACCTACTTAACTACATAGCAAATTTGAAAGCCAGCCTGGGCTACTATCTCAAAACATTTGTGCAAACGCTTTTCCCCTCTTCCATTTTATTATAAAAATCCACATAGTAACAGCTACTTTCTACCATTATTCTACTTGCTTTACTACATATTAATCCATATCTCTATCAATTTTTGCTTGCATTACAAAGTAAATTGAAGATACCAGTTTGCTTCTCCCTAAATACTTCAACATGCACATTATTACCTACAATTCAAAACTTGTTCACTTTTTTCTTTTGAGTTAAAATGTATAGACAATGAAGTATACAAATCTTGAGGGTACATGAAATATTTGAAAAATACATGTATTTACATAACTCAAACACCTGTCAAGGTATAGAACAATGCTATCTCCAAAGAAAGTTTCCTACAGCCCTTCCCAATCAACTCTGATCGGCTCTACTCTACTCCCAGAGCTTTGTTACCACCATGGATTTTCTTTTTCTTTTTCTTATACTTTTTTGTTTTTCTATAACAGTACTAGGAACTAACCTATGGCTTCACATATGCTAGGCAAGTGCTCTATCATTGAGCTACAGCTCTAACCCTCCAGTATGGATTTTATTTTTTCCCCACCATGTATTAAATATATACTCTGTGTCTGGCTTATTTCACTCTGCATAATATTTTTAGATCAATCCATGTTGTGTGTATGAGCAATATATTCTTTTTTGTTAAGGAGCAGTACTCCATTGAATGACTGTACCAGTTTATTCTTCTGCAGATCATTTCCAGGACTCTTTCTGAGATTTGGATATTATGAGTTAGGCAGCTAAGAACATTCTTGCACACATTTTGTCCCCCCCCCCACGTGTGTGTGTGTGTGTGTGTGTGTGTGTGTGTGTGTGTGTATTTTTGTTTGTTTGTTTGTTTCCTGTGCATAAATATACTCAGGTTTGAGATTAATGGTCCGTAGATACATGCTTAATTTTACAAGAAATTTTACAAGAAATTACCAGACCTACTTCTTGGAAATTTTTCTGTGTTCTTTTGTTGTTGTTGTTGTTGTTTGGATTTTTTAAGACAAAGTCTCACTGTGTGGCCTAGGCTGGCCTGGAACTTGTTATGTAGACAGGCTGACTTTGAACTTGTGTTGTTCCTCCTACCTCAGCCTCCCAAGTTCTGGGGTTACAGGTGTGCACCACTACACCCAGCTACGAAATTTTTCTTGCTCTTAAAGAGACCCATGGATGCAAATGCCCTTTACCTTTGGGAAATGCTGGGTCTGGGAACTTCTGCAGCTCTGGAGACAGGGCTGGCTCAGGGAGAGGACCTGGATTTTAATATCCTCAGATGCTGAAATAACCAGCTCTAGGGCTGCCCTCCTTAGGCTTTTTGTGATGTAAGTTGATAACTTTCTTATTTACTCCTGTTTGAGTCAGAGGTACTTTTTATTTGAGATACTATTTATTACTTAAATACATACAGAAAAGTAATACAGATTATTTTCACACACTGAATATATCTGCCAACCAGCCTCCAGATCAAGGATCAGAACATTCCCAGCATAGGGTGGCCTGAGGAATGGTGCTAACTCATACATCATAAAAGTTAGAAGTAAAAAAAATAAAATTGAAGGTCCAGATGGGGGTCACTGGTAAATACTATCCAACGTTAAAGGAATAAATTATAACAATCCTCTACTAACAAAATTAGACATCCTCCACTCTTGATCAAAGTTCTTTTCTCTCTCCTCCCAACCTCCTCTTGCAGCCACTTTGTCCATACAGGTTTCTCTGTCCAAATCTTCTCAGTCTGCACACTTCATTCAGTAAGGCAAAAGCCCTACACTGTTGTTGGTAGGTACCCTTGAGTCAGTGTCCAACTCATAGTGACCCTACATACAACAGGCGAAACAGTATGATCAGTGCTTCTCTGCTATTCATAGGGTTTTCAATGGTGGATTGATTTTTGGGAGTGGGTTGCTGGGTCCTTCTCCCAAGCCTATAGCACCTGGTGTTCCCAGGCGGTCTCCTATCCAAGTGCTAACCAGGCCTGACCCTGCTTAGCCTCCAAGATCTGATGGGATGGGATGCCACAGGGCTATGGCTGCAGGAAAAAGCCCTATAGGTAGCTGGAATAGCCACCACTGAGTTTTCATCACGTTGGCCTGGGTGCAGGATGAAGGGAGTTGGGGAGGAGATGCAATAATAATAAAGCAATCCTGCAAATTGTTATTGTTCTCATTGAGCAGGTTGGAAAGCTAAGGATTAGAGAATGAATTGTGTCATTTGCTGGCCATGTGACTGGACAGTCAGCAATTGGAAGCTCAAATGCTATTTTATTTGTAAAGTGGGCAGAGTAATAGGAGCTACTTTCTAAGGCTGGTTTGGAGGATTGAGAGGAAAGAGATTAAGCCCATTAATGGGATTGGAGGTAACAAGTTCTGGGGTGCATGGGTATAACTTCAATTTCCTCTCTAAGTGCCCCGGCCTGCAGGGCTGTTCAACAGGGACCTAGAGTAGGGGGCGAATGAATGAGAGAGAGACAAGAGACACGAAGGATGAAAGCAAGACAGGCTGTCTGATCAAGCTCCAAAGTCTTTAATTTTTTGCTGTAGCTTAAATACACATGGAGGGGGAGGGGAGGGGCAAAAATGTCACAAGGGCCAGGGGATTCTTCAGAAGTCTTCACCTCCTCCTGTAACCCTGACAACCGCTTTCAGATGGTAATTTCAATACAAAGGTCACAATGCCCTGTGGCTCAACATCTGCTATTTTCACCACACCCTGCACCTTTTCATCAGGGTATCTTGTAAAAAGTTACTTATGGTCTTGGCTCCCGGCATCTAAGTAGGAAGAGAGCCTTCCCTACAAACACTATCTGCTGTAGGACTGAAAATCACTAGTGGTGCATGGGCTCTATGCAGACACAGACGGGGCCACTTGCTATGACTTGGAGAAAGAGCTGCCTGCTGTTAGGTAAGGAGCTGAAAACCCATAAACTCAACCGACCTTTATTGGGAGAAGCTGTCAGGGTTGTCTCTAGCAAAGGAGAGAGCAGTCACTAGGGGAGGAGGGAGCGAGACTTTTATGGGCTCTAGGCGGGCAGAGGATGGGGTGATTGATGTGTCACATGGGGATAGGTAGGAAGCAGGTGTGCAGAAGGTTCTGATAAGCTAGAAGAGTCAAGTCAAGTTTTGTCGTGCTTTTGGTGGGCTTTTGAGGACTGGGGATTAGTGGGTAGAAGAAGGCACCACCTTATAGGGAGAAGCCATTTTGTTAACAGGTCCTACCTAACAAAAACAAAAGCGAGGGGGTGCACAACATCACACTAGCAGCCCTTTCCCTGCATCTGATCAAAGCCAGGAGAACAGGACCCTGGTCTCCAAGGTAACCAGGATGGGTACCTGCCCTCCAGGAGCAGAAAGTCCCATCATGGGGCACGCTTGGAGCCATACTCTGGGAGGCACCAGAGACTCCAGCTCCATGCATGCCTAGGGATCTGTGAGGCATGGGGTAGCTCTCCAGGAGTCTCTTGGCAGTCCTTGGCAGTCCTCTCAGAGAGGAGGAGAAGCCCCACACCTGCCTAACACCTGCAACCCTTGGCTCTCTGGGAAGAGAGCGGTTAAAAGGCAGCAACTGGCTTTGTGCAGAGTTTATGGAAGGAAAGCAAAACTTTCTTCTCTAGAAAGCGATGAGATCATAAGGGTTCAAATTAGAGAAAACTTTGAGCACCTATCTGTGAATATGGAGTGAGAACAATCTATAATGCTATTTTTGACTTTTGGTACAGGACATGAGGGGGGAAAAATGTAGGGGTGGAGGGTCGTAGAAGATGAGCCAAAAGAAAAAGAGCAGGAATTTGGAGTGGATCAGAAAAGACTCGCTGGCAGAGACTGACTTTTAAAGATATTTAAATTAATTGGATATTATACAACAGCATAGGAACTAGGATTTAGCTCAGTTGGTAGAGCACCGATCTGCAATCTCTGAGGTCTCGAGTTTGACTCTCAGCACTGCAAAAACTGGAGAAGGATGCGGCAATCTACCCCCTAGGCAATCCAAAACAATCAACCATTGAAAACCCTGTAAGGGTTGCTATGAGTCCAACACAACTTGATGGTACCTAACAAAGACAACATACCATAGTATTCTCAAAGTTCATCCATTAGCATACAGTTGACACAATTTTTCCCTTATAACTATTTATAATTTGCACTATGATTTAACTAATGGTTTTCTTCAAAGGACTTTGTTAAGCACTGCTTTAATCTTTCCATATTTTGCATTTCTAATGGCATCAAAGAGCCTGCAGCTGTAGCCCCGTGGCATTAGATCCCGTCAGATCTCGGAAGCTAAGCAGGGTCGGGCCTGGTTAGTACCTGGATGGGAGACCGCCTGGGAACACCAGAAGCTGTAGGCTTGGGAGAAGGACCTGGCAACCCCCTCACAAAAATCAATCTGCCATTGAAAACCCTAGGAACAAGAAGAAACATAAGAATTATGGGTATTCCTGAATGAGAAGAAAGAATCACTGGAGGCCTTCACAACCTAGTAAATGATATCCTCAAGGAAAATTTCCCAAAGATAGCAAAGGAAATGGGTACATACACCACTGAGACTTTCAGGACACCCAGGAAGGCTGATTTAAATAGATCATCTTCGAGACACATCATAGCTCCATTTCTATCACTAGATACCAGAGACGCCATCCTGCAAGCAGCAAGACAAAAGTCCCTTATTACTTATAAAAAACAGCCAATAAAAATTACTGCAGACTTTTCCATATCAACACTGAAAGCTAAAAAGGAATGGGCACAGGTGATTCAAATACTAAGAAAAAATAATCTCCAGCCTAGACTAATATATCCAGCAAAATTATCATTGATAATAGATGAGGAATATAAGACATTTAATGACATTGAAGCTTTTAAACGCTATGCAACAATCAAACCAGCATTGGAGAGGATAATAAATCAAATACCACATACAGAAGAGTCAAGACAACCATACAACGCAAATCAAAGAACCGATTAACTGAGATGAGTCCAACACAAGAAAGGTCCAAAGCAAACATGAATCATAAATCAGTAATAGGTAACGATTGGATAAATGACAATAAATGTTCCTCAATAATCTCTATTAATGTAAATGGTCTTAACTCACCAATTAAGAGACAGAGATTGGCTAATTGGATCAAAAAACACAAACCATCAATATGCGGTATTCAGGAAACTCATCTAACCCACAAAGACGGGAATAAACTGAGAGTTAAGGGCTGGAAAAATGTATACCTAGCAGGGGGGGAACAAAAGAAAGCAGGTGTGGCAATTTTCATTTCAGATAGATTAAATTTCACTCCAAAACTAATTAGAAGAGATAAGGATGGTCACTACATTTTAATACAAGGAACAATCGATCAAGAATCAATAATGCTCCTTAATATATATGCCCCAAACATAGGAGCTCCTAGCTTTATAAGACAAACCTTATGGAATATAAAGAACTTTATTGGTCCAGAATCAATAATAATGG
>VMDO01018653.1:0-41676 GCA_007922755.1 Pedetes capensis
ACACTGCTGGGAGCACAAGTCAGCAGGCATCTTATAGGACAGGGCAGGCAGAGGTCCCAGAGATGAGAGGGGTCGGCTGCAATGAAACATTCTAGGATTCTGAAATTAAAGAATATCCCAAGCAAGAAAACAGGAAGAAACTAGTTTAAGTCTGTCATACGTTATACTCAGTATAGAAGGTTTCATTTTGAATTACATTTATCATTCTTTTCAATAAGTATTGATCTCTAAAAGTCTTAATCTAGAGGCTATTGAACTTTATTTTTTTCTCTTTTCTCTTTCCAGGTTTTGTCAAAATTTCTATATTGATGCTGCCTTTTTAAATTGCCTCCCTCTTCCTCTATAAATACCTTTTTCTATTTTTTCTATTTTCTTTCTTCTTTCCTTCCTTCCTTTTCTTGCTCCTTCATTCCTTCATTCCTTTCACAGTACTTGGGGATTGAACCCAGGGCCTCACAGATACACTGCAAGTGCTCTTCCACTGGGCTGCACCCCTAGCCCATTTGTTTTTTTGTTTTAGTCAGGGTCTTGCCAAGTTATGGAGGCTGCCTCTGACCTTGAACTTGTGATTCTCCTGCCTCTGCCCTCGAGTTGCTGGGATTATAGGTGGACATCACCAGGCCTGGATATTTTCTTCTAATGATTTCCTACTGAAGTAATTGGCAAATGTCTTTTACTGGAAGCCAAATTTTTGTGGGCTTCCTGAAAAAAAGCTATGCAGAAGTTAAACCGCATATACTTAAGTTTTGCATAATAGGCGCTCCAGGCCAAGGAAAGGCTGTGGTTTCATAGGCAGATCACTCTCACTGAGAAGCAAAGGGCCTCTTTCTTTGAAGAAGTCCCTGCTTCATTTAGGTGGGAACGTGCCCCGGGGGCTCAGTGCCTCTCTGGCACGACTTTGCTGGCCTTTTGTTTTCTCACCAGCTGTGGTCAGAGGAATCAGCCCTGGGTCTCCCTGCTGAAGGGATGTGAGCCCCTGTAGATGGCAGGGAGAGGCAAGAGAGGAAAGAGAACATCCTACTTCCTTTCCTGCACATGGTTTCACATGTCACCTTGAGGTCTTTACAGCCAGGGCTCATGAACCCAAATAAAGTACGGCTCTGGAATGTATATTTTCCTTCCATCAGGTAATAAAACAAGTGTTCTGCGGTCCATCCATGGAGCTCTGACTGCCTGCAGCCTGAGCTGTGTGCAGGTCTCAGTGGCAGGGCTCCCTCTTTTCTGTGGCATCCCCCAAATCCTATAAACCAACAGCTGGCCCACAATGGATCTTCAGACTGTAATTGTCCACATTTGCTTTAGATGCCATGGCCAAATCCAGACCAGATGCTTAAGGACACAGTCTTGAGTCTTTAAATTGAGAAACTTCACAATATATAGATTAATTTACAAATTCGTATGGGCAGGAAATATATTGTTGCTGTTGTTGTTAGGTGCTGTTCAGTCGTGTCTGACTCATGGCTACCCTCATAGGTTTTCAATGGCTGATGGTTTCGGGATTGCCTCAGGAGTAGATTGCCATGCCCTTCTTCAATTTTTGCAGGGCTGGGAATCGAACCTAGGACCTCAGAGACTGCAAAGTGGTGCTCTACCAACTGAGCTAAGTCCCATCCCCCATGAAATATTATTAGGATGTGAAAGAGAATAAAATACAGGTGAAGAGATTGGACTTGATGGCCTGACCACTTAGGCTTCTCATTTCACCTCTGATTAGCTGTGCTATCTGGGCTAAGATTTTTCATTTTGTTTTGTTTTTAAACCTCATCAAGTATCTATTTTCTCTCCTATAAATGGGTATAAAAGTAACAGCTACCTTGTGGGGTGTGTGAGGTTTAAAAGAGATGGTTATTAGCAAGCCATTAGGGCAGTGCACAGCAGTTATAGTCTCAGGATCTTTAAGCTGCTATTGTGTTTGCCGTGCTGGCTGATAGTGCTATTATTATTACTATTATTATTTGCATTGGGGGTAAGTTAGGAGCAGAGCATATGAGAAAGATAATGGCGTGGGCATTTGTTGAGAAATTATTCTCAGGTGAAACGTTAAGGAGTGAGGCAGTTGAGAAAGGACACAGAAGAAACGAAGCAAAGATGTGCATGTAGCTGAGGTCTAACCTGTGCCTGATCTGTGGCGAGCTCTGCAGCAGTGATCACGCCAAAAACTGCCCCACTGGGAGATGAAGGGATGAACTTGCCCACCCCTGAGCAGTCACTCGCTGCTTTCAGACTCTCCCGCTGGGGTTAGCACAAGTTCTAGCAATTTCCAGGAAGGGGATCTGGAAGAGTTAGCCAGAAAGGGTGATTAATTAGGAACCAGCTGCAAGATTTTATAGGTGGATCTCATTTATACGAATATTGGTGTTGAAATGGTCCTATGTGCCAGAGACCAGAGTGTCAAAGGCACCCAGGCAAAGTGGAAGGGAGGACTTTGACAGACTTCCTCTTGGCTGCTTGGATGGACTCTAATAGTGGTGCCTTTTGACATGTTTCCAAAGTCTTCTAGGACTCGCTTTTCCTATCTACACTGTTGGGTACAGTTTTTTTGGATTGTCATGAAAATTGAATTGGAAAGTGAAGTTGGACGTATAAATGCTGTTGTTGTTAGGTGCCATCGAGTCTGTATCCGACTCATAGTGACCCTCATAGGGTTTTCAATGGCTGACTGTTTTGGGATTGCCTTGGAAGTGGATTGCCAGGTCCTTCTCCCACTTTTGTGGTGCTGGGAATTGAACTCGGGACCTCAGAGACTGCAGCGCAGCGCTCTACCCTCTGAGCTAAATCCCAGTCCCATAAATGCTATAGTATACCTTAAAGTAGCCTGCAGCCATAGCCCTGTGGCATCCAATCACATCAGATCTCAGAAGATAAGCAGGGTTGGGCCTGGTTAGTACTTGGGTGAGAGACCGCCTGGGAACACCAGGTGCTGTAGGCTTGGGAGAAGGACCTGGCAACCCACTCCCAAAAAACAATCAGCCATTGAAAACCCTGTGAACAGCAGAGAAGCACTGACAACAGTGTTTTGCCTGTTGTACATAGAGTTGCTATGAGTCGGACACCAACTGGATGGCACCTAACAACAATAACCACCTTAAGGTAAGATTATTAGATGAAAAAACAGGCAAATTTAAAACTTCTAATAAAGAGGAGTAAGGATGTGGATTTAATTATGGTTGTTAGGTGCTGTGTAGTCAGATTCAACTCATAGCAACCCTAAGTGTAACAGAACAAAACACTACTTGACACTGTGCCATGCACACCATCTTTTTCTGTTTGAGCTCATCATTGCAGCCATTGTGTTTCCTTTCATTTTGAGTCAAGCCACACCAGCAAAGGAGGTCCCAGGGGTTTTACTCCACTGCCATCATTAAGATTGACTCTACTTTGAGGAAGTAACTCTTCCCCAGTTGTTTCTTGAATGTTTTCCAGCCTGGGGGCTCTATTTCTGGCACTACTGATATAGTGCCGGGCATGGCACAGTGTCAGGGAGTGTTTCATTTTGTTGTATTTAGGGTTGCTATGAGTCAGACCCAACTTGGCAACACCTAACAATAACAACCTGGTATCATCAACTATAGGGTAAATTTCATGAGTGTTGTTCTGAGCAATCCTAACAAGAAACATTGAGGAGGAAGCCAAATCTGAGTTCATGTCATGAAAACACATTTTCTTGGATGCACCATGAACATGTAGGGAAATATTTAGTGAGCACAGATTCTGGCAGACACTGTGGAATGCTCGCTGATGTAGGTTGTGGTTAGCTGCATGCTTCTGGCCGGGAAAACTGAGGCTCAAACTGACCTCGCAGCAGTCACAAATCTAATAGTGGCAGGCGTGCCCCTCTTCATCCACCGTAAGAGCCAGCGCCTGGGGCCAGTCGCCCACTTGTCCCTGTTTCTCCATGCTGATATTAGCTGGCTTGCCAGCAGCATTCTGGGGTTAGGCTTGGTCTCATGTTTGAAAGACCTTGTCCGGCTGTCTGCAGCATGCACTGTCCCATGGCCCCCTCTTCGTCTGGCCTTTCCTTCACCTCCATCAGAAGCTTGTGCTCTTTCATTACATAACTATGTTTTGGAATCCTCAAGGCAGATCCTGGAGCTACTTCTCTTCCATTCGCTACCTCTTTTACCTGCAGAAGGAAAGGACGTATGTTCTCCCACTGACCACTAGGTTTGTGGTAGATCCCCTGCAAGCGGAGACAGATGGACAAAAGGAAAGCACGTGGATTTATTTAACACAAGTCTTCCATGACTCTGGAACCTTCAGAAACGAAGGCTCAAAGAGACAGACCTACGAGGGGTGATGAAGCAAGGGATGGTCACAGAGAAGCATGATCGGACAAAGGGATGCAACCTAAGGGGAATAAGCTGAGGAAACTTCATCAGGGCAAGTCTGTTCCGATCTCAGTGACCGCAGAGACAGGGAATGTCCTTTCCTCTGGGAATAAAGAGGACACCTTTGAAATGAGGGGCTCATGATGTGCTTTAGGGGAGAAGGGTGGGAGCTGGTCAGAAAGTGACTTTCCGTGGTTTCGTGGCCCATGATAGGAGAGAGGGGGAGGGGAGGTGAGAGAGACCTTCTTGGTTCTACTCTTTTCTCAGATGCTAAGGTGCCATATTTTGGGGTAGTGTGTGCTGAGTCCTGCCTTACCTCCATCCACATCCATCTTCAAGTGGTCTTTCATAGTTCCCCTGGCTTCCCCATCTGTCCACAGCCCACATCCGAGTTACATCTTCGTGTGTACTGGAGTCCTTATCCTGTACTTTCATGTCTTCTTTTCCTCATGCTGAGAGGCTTACCACCTTACCACCTTGGCTATTACATAGGCCTGAGGACTGGAAGATAAATAAATCAATGAACCCAGATTAGTAGGTCATAAGACTTCTTTTTTCCACTCTCTACTTTGCCTCCCTGAAGACGTTGTTGTTAGATGCCATTATGTTGTGTCTCACTCATAGTGATCCTATGTACAACAAAACAAAACACTCCCCAACACTGTCTCATTCCCAGTACTATGTCAGTGCTTCTCTACTATTCACAGGGCTTTCAATGGTTGATTGTTTCGGGAGTGGGTTGCCAGGTTCTTCTCCCTAGCTTGCAGGCCCTGGTCTTCCCAGGTAGTCTCCCATTCTAGGGCTAACCAAGCCAACCCTGCTTAGCTTCTGAATTCAGATGGGATCAGATACCAGGGTGGAATGGCTGCAGACCCAGAAATTAGGCACTGGAAAATTCCAGAACTTTATTTTTTGCACATGAGGGATGGAAATTCAGAGAAACTAGGGCATTTTTGCAAAGTCACACAGCATTTAGATGATAGGTCTTGTCTGTGGTTTTGACCCCAGTGCAGCTGCATTGCTAAACAAGCTCACAGGAACAATGTTTATTTTTTAATTTTTTTTTTAACTGAAGATGGAAAGAGGGTTTTGGGGAATTGGGTCAGCATATGTCGATATTATAGCTTGTCTCTGCCCTTGAGACCTAGACAGCCTGTGAGGTCTGTGTTTATCTCTTTCCTGGCATTTTTCTATTTGGCTTCCATCTTCTACAGTGACTCGGCATTTTTCATCATGTCTTCCCCCCATATCTAAGAAAATAGCTCTTAAATAATAAAATATGAGCATTTATTTGAATTTATAGAATCTCAGGAGGTTCCATATGTCTACAATGTGAAGTTCTATGTTGAAATCCCCAAAATATTAGTGAAATCCTATATAGCTAACAGCTTTTTCTAAAATTCCACAAAAGGATCCTCTGTTTCCATGTTAGAGTCTGCACACATAAGCTGTGGTGGGTGGTGGGGTGAGTGGTCCCTTTTTTTTTTTTTTTTGACTGACAGAATAAACTGTGCATGAAGCCAAAATAAACTAGCAAATGACTAAATGCATGTTAAACTTAGCTAAGAGTGAAGGGACTTGTCATTTGCAAACTTTCCTCTTGCTTCCTCCTTTTTTAGCGGTGGTGGGGGTGTGTGGTGTGTGGCACAGTGGTGTGGATTGCCAAAGGAGCCACAGCGAAAGGAAAAACACAGGGTACGAGAGATGTTAGAAAAACCAAACAATATTCCCATTCTGTTACAGGTTTATAAACTTCTTGACTGGTGTTGCTGGAAGAACCCTTAAAAACTCTTTCTTTTTCCTTTGTTTTATGCATTAAAAATTATAAACTCTAGAGATCATGTGACTGATCAAGGGTTGCACAGCTATTTATTTCATGGACAAGTTGACAGGTGAAATCTTTTGCTATCACTTCCTCCTGTGAAAGCGAGCTCACTCTGATGCCTTCTGTGAGACCCCTCACCCCTGACCACATAACCGCACCCGGAGATCGCACAGCGCTGTGTGTTCCTCCCGCAGCTGGGGTGTTGCACGCGCCCCTTTCCGGCTTCCGTCTTTGAACTCCCTGAGCCCTGAGATTCTGCTGCTCATGCTTCAGGGTGGTTGGAAGCGTGAGATGGCTGGCGTGATCTCTGCAGTGGGAAGGATCTACTCCCCTTTTCCCAAATCCAGGCTGCCTCTCCTCGCATCAGTCACACAGCTCTCAAGGGCTCTTTTGCGGTCCCTGAGCAACTTCATCTTGGCTGATTTCTACCACTCAGTCCGCCTCATTGGCAGGTGCTTTGCTTTTGGACCTGTCATCCCCCTGACCCACCCACCCATCTTCCACTCATGAGTTGGTTGGTCCAGGGCAGGTTATTAAGACTTCCTCAGGGTCAAGTCTCTCTTGTCGTGAAATCAGTATACAGAGAGCTATATTTCAAGATATTCTTTTGGATTATGTGAGAGGTAGAAGAAAGCCTGCAACCGTGGCCTGGCTTGCCTTTGCCATTGCTCTGCAGCTCCCCACGGAGCCTAGAGTGAACTGGGCAGGCAGCAGAGTGGACCAGTTGCTTCTTTAAAGACCTGCTGAGTGATTTCAGTTGTTATGATTGTTGCTTTTCTGCTTCTGCTTCTTGAGTCCTTTTTTGTTTTGTTTTGTTTTTTAATCTTTTGCTCATCTTACTATGTTATCCAGGGTTTCCTTTTGATAAGATGGGCTGCACTGATTTGGTTTTAGTGTGCAGTACGGATGGCACCTCAACATCAAAAAAATAAAAATTCTTGCAACTGTGTCCATAATCAACTTCATGATAAATGGAGAAAAGATTGAGGTTGTCCAAGATTTTGTTTTATTTGGTTCTATAATGAACATCTATGGAAGCAACAGTCAAGAAGTCAAAAGGGATATTGCATTGGGAAAAGCTATTGCAAAAGACCTTTTTAAAGTGCCAAAAAGTAAAGACATCACATTGAAGATGAAGGTGCCATGGTATTTTCGTGCCATGGTATTTTCAGTCACGTCATATGCTTGTGAAAGCTGGCCAATGAATAAGTGAGACAGGAGAAGAACTGATGCTTTTAAAGTATGGTGATGGAAATGAATATTAAAGAACAAACATATCCATCCTAGAAGTGCAACCAGAGTGCTCCTTGGAAGCAAGGACTGCTAAACATCTGATGTATTTTGGACATGGTGTCAGGAAGGACCAATCCCTGGAGAAGAACATCATGTTTGGGAGAGTAGCGGGTCAACAAAAAAAATGGAAGATCCTCAAGTAGATGGGTTGACACAGTGGCTGCAACAATGGATTTAAACATAAAAAAGATCATATGTATGATACCACGTTGGGGAGCATTTCATTCTGTTGCACATAAGGGGGCTATGAGTTGGAACCAACTTGAGGTTACATACTGGCCTTCTGGGATAGGTTGGGAAGCATTCCTTTTGCTTCTATGTTTTGGAAGAGATTGTAGATTATTGGTAGAATTTCTTCCTTAGATGTTTATATAGGTATGATGTTTTCTGTTTTGGAAGATTATTAATTCAAGTTTTTGAATCCTGTATAGGTATATCTGGTTATTTATTTCTCCTTATTTTAGTTGTTGTGTTATGATTGTTATGATTGTTAGGGTAGTAATTTGTATCTTTCAGGAATTGGTTTGTGTCATGCAAATTTTTGGGCATAGAATTATTTTTAGTATTTCTTTGTTATTGTTTTAATGTCCCTGGGATTAGTAGTGACCATACCGCTTTCATTTCTGATATTAGCAATTTGTGCCTTCTCATATTTATTCCTGGGTAGCCTGGCTGGAGAGTCACAGATGTTATTGATACTTTCAAAGAAACAGCATTTAGTTTAGTTGAGTTTCCCTTGTTCTCCTCTTTCCAATTCAGTAGTTTCTGCTCTAATTTTTATTATTTATTTTCCTCTGTTGAAGCATAATTTACACTTCTTACTGTCATTTCCTAAGGTGGAAGTTTAAGTTATTTCTTATCGGTTTTACAATACATACATTTAATGCTATCAATCTAAGTACTGTTTCTGTCGCATCCTACAAATTTGGGTGAGTTGTATTTTCCTTTTCATTTAGTTCAAAATATTTCAGAATTTCTCCTGAGAGTTCTTTGACCCTTGGGTTACTTAGATGAGCATTGTTTAATTTTCAAATATTTGGGGGAATTTAAGCTATGTTTCTGTTATTGATTTTTGGTTTAATTTCATTGTCATCTGAGAATATATTTTGTGTGATGTCAATTTTTTACAGTTTGTCTAGGTGTGTTTTATGGCCCTGAATGAGGACTGTATTGATGAATGTTCTATATGGGCTTAAGAAGAGGGTATGTTCTGCTGTTGTTGGGTGGAATATTCCACAAGTATCAATTATGTCAAGTTGATTGACAGTACTGTTCCGATCATCTATATTTTGCTCGTTTTCTCCCTGCTTAATCAAGCACATACTGACTGCCAGAGAGAGATTAACCTCTCCAATTATAATAGTGGTTTTATTTCTCCTTTCAGTTTTATCAGTTTTTGCCTGCTGTATCTTGACACTGTGTTTGTAGGTACATATACACCTAGGACTCGTATCTTCTTTGATAAGAGACTCCCTTTCTATTATGTAATACCCTTTTTATCCCTGATGGTCTTCCTTGCTCTGCAACTAATACAGGCATTATAGCTTTCTTTTGTGTACTAATAGCACAGTATATCTTATTTCATTCCTTTATTTTTAATTTATCTGTCTTAATTTACGGGAAATTCTTATAGATAATATATATTTAGTCACTGTCTACTCTGGCAATCTCTGCCTTTAACATCATAAATTTAGGCCATTCACATTTAAGGTAATTATTGACACAGTTGATTAATATTCTCTCATGTTGTAATTATTTTCTACATGTTGCATTTCTTCTTTGTTTCTCCCCCAATCTCTCTTTTTTCAGTCTTTTCTGGTTTTAATTGGGCATTTTATGATTCAATTTGATCATTTCTCATATCAACTACACTTTAAAAATCATGGTTGTCATAGAGCTTGACATGTATAGTTTTAACTAATCCAAATCTGCCTTCATATTAAACTATACTGCACTCGATGTAGTGCAGGTAGTTACCTTATAACAAAGTATTCCCAATTCCTGTATTCCAATTTTTTTTATATTACTGTCATTCATTTTACTTAACTATATACCGTAACCATCCAATACTTTACTACTATTATCATAGGCAGTTGTCATTTAGATTAATAAAAATAAAAGATTTTTTCCATTCATGCATTCCTTTTCTGTCACTCTTCCTTTTTTATGAAGACCTGAGTTTCTGACTTTTACTTTTGCCTTTCCTTGAATAACAGCTTTTTTTTTTTTTTTTTTTTTTTTTTTTTTTTTTTTTTTTTTTTTTTTTTTTTTTTTTTTTTTTTTTTTTTTTTTTTTTTTTTTTTTTTTTTTTTGCAGGACAGTTTTGTTGGCAATGAGGTCCCTCATCTTTTGTTTGCCTGAGAAAATCTATTTCTCTTTTACTTTTGAAGGATAATTTCTCACTTATGGAACTCTAGGTTGGTGTGGTTTTTTTCTTTTTCTTTTCCTTTTTGTTTTTAAGATTTCATTCTTTTTTCCCGCTGTATTTGGGTATTGAACTCAGGGTTTTGCACATTCTGGGCAAGTGTTCTACCACTGAGCTGCATCCTGAGCTCCTTTTTATTTTTTATTTTTTGTTTTGAGACAGAATCTTGCTAAGTTTCACCAACTGCCTCTGTCCTCAAACTTGTGGTTCTCTTGCCTCAGCCTACTGAATTCTGGGATTATAGGCATGTACTTAGCAAGACCTTGACTATTTCAATCCACTTTCTTTTTGCTTGCATAGATTCTGACAAATAATCTGCTGTAATATTTATCCTTGCTCCTCTAAAGGGTGATCTTGCCTTTGGCTTTTCCCAATACTTTTTCTTTTTCATTTTTTTAATGAAGTTTGAATATGATATGCATAGGTATAATATTTTTGGTATTAATTCTCTTATTCTGAGCTTTCTGGATTTGTAGTTACATGTCTTAACTTTGGAATGTTCTAATAATTCTTCTATTCTCTCCTTTCTTTCTGGCCTCCTAATGGAAATTTCCTACCATTCTTAGATGTTCTATAATTGTCACTACGTTTATGATTATAATTTTTCTTTGAATTTTTGTCAGGGAAGTTTCATTGACCTCTTTTCAAGCTCATTTATTCTTTCTTCAGCCATGGCCAATCTATTGATGGGCCCAAGGTGTCAATGAACCCATCACAAGTATTCTTCACTTCTGTTATAATGGTTTTGATTTCTAGCATTTCGTTTTTGATTCCTGGAGTTCTCATCTTTCTGTTTATATTACATTACATTATTGTTGGATATTATCTGCTTTTTCATTAGCTCTCATAACATATTTTTGATTGGTGTTAAAAACTTACATTCTGTTAATACAAAAATCTCTGTCATATCCAAATCTGCTTTGATGCTTTCTTCATTTCTTCAGACTGAGTGTTTTCTTTCATTTTGACATGGCTTATAATATTTTTGTTGAAAGTTGCATTATATTTGGTAAAAGAACCTGAGGTAAATGGGATTCTCCCATAAGGATTTGTGTTAGTGTCATAGTAACTAGACTGTGTTTGATGTTGCTGTATCTTTGGGAACCAGTGACTTCAAATTCCTCTCTTATGATGTTTTTTTCTCCTCTTGGCTTGGGGCTTCCCTAGGTGTTCCTCTGTGGAAAGAGTATTGTATTACAGCTATATTACCTATCATCCACTGTCACAGTATTGGACTTCCCACTGTTGGTGGGAAGGTAAGGTATCAGAGAGGGTTAGCAATTTATACTCTTTCCATTCAGTTTCAGTTTTCTAGAGTGGCTCTGGATCTTGGAATTCACAAGTGTCTCATGGATGACATGAATCCCTCTAGCCCCAGCTCCTAGGCCTTTCCTGGCTACAGTATTTCTCTGAAGCATGGATTCTTTGGTTATGCTTTTTTTCTCCTTGGGTGAGAAGGAAAGGCAATGGGGGCTGAGGGAAAGGGCTGGGATAAGCCTGGGATGATCCTCATGGTCCTTCTCTCTGAAAGTGGTCTTTCTTGTGATGAAGACCCTAGCTGTGCTTCAAGACCACCTTTCTCCTGCCTCTGCCTAAGGCAAGACAGGATATTTTCTCTCTTATCTTCACCTTATTAATCTGGTGGGGTTGCTGTGGGTAAAACACATGAAAACCTAGAGACTTCCAAGACCAGAATTTATCCCTGTCAAACTGGTCAGCACTCAGCCTCCAGCAGTTCTTCAAAACTCTGACTTAAGTGTGGCTGCCATTCTATGGCCCTAGCACCTTCAGCTGCAGGTAAGGGAATCTCAGATGTGCCTCTCAGGGTGAGCTAGGCTCTCTCCAGGCTTCTGAGCAGCCAGTTAGCCTGAAGCCTCAGTCCTCTGGTAGGAGAAAGAGCATTCGTGGATTTTTAGCTTGTTTAGTATTTTCTCGTTGTGAGGATTTATTGTTGTTGTGAGGTGCTGTTGAGTTGATTCTGAGTCATAGCAACCCTCATAGGGTTTTCAGTGGCTGATTGTTTCGGGATTGCTTTAGGAGTAGACTGCCATGTGCTTCTCCCATTTTTGCAGTGCTGTGGATTGAACCTGGGTCCCTTAGCCCCATTGTGAGGATAGGGAAAATGGATTCCAAATTTTGTACTTATCAGAGCAAAAACCTGAATCTCCCAACACCCATTGTGTTTTTGGGTATGTCTGTGCATTTTAAAATTTTGATTTTTTTTTAGTAATTTTTTAGTTGTTGTTGTTGTTACGTGCCATGGAGTTGAGTCCAACTCATAACAACCCTGTGTACAGCAGATCAAAACACTTCCCGATTCTGTGCCAGGCACATAATCTTATTTATGTTTAAGCCCATTGTTGCAGACACTGCGTCAATCCATCTGGTGAAAGGTTTTCCTTTTTTTCACTGACCGGCCACTCTCCCAAATGTGATATCTTTCTCCAGGGATTGGTCCCTCCTGACTACATGTCTGAAATATGTAAGATGCAGTCTGGCCATTCTTGCTGCCAAGGAGCACTCTGGTTGCACTTCTTCTAGGACATATCTGTTGGTTCTTTTGATAGTCCACGGTATATTCAATAGTTGTCTCCAGCACCATAATTCAAAAGTATCAATTCTTCTCCTCTCTCTCTTGTTCAATGTCCAGCTTTCACAACCATATGATGTGACTGAAAATACCATGGCATGAGTCAGGCACATCTTCATCTTCAATGTGACATCTTTACTTTTCAATACTCTAAAGAGATCTTTTTAGAGTAAAGATCTCTTTAGAGTAATTTTTTAGTTAGTGTACAAATTAATGGGTTTCAACATTACCTTTCCATACATGCATATCATTATGCATTGCTCAAGTTGACCTTCCTCATGGCCCTCTCATGTCAACTTTCTGCCCAGCTGATCCCCCTCTTCCTCACATCTTCTGAATGTATAGATAGAGAGGGTGCCAAAAAATACATAGACACTTTGGGATGAAAACTTTCCATTCTGTTGTTTTAAGAAGGCATCATACACTTGTTCTGGTAACTCCTGTCTCACGTGCACATGAGTGTACTACACACTGCCACAGTAATTCCATTTAACTTCGAAAAGGAATCCACAGATAACAGCTCTTAAAATGTGTATACATTTTTTGGCACTCCTGATATATTTAAATCTAGATTCTTCCTATGAGAGAAAACATATGTCTCCCCGAATTGTCCTTTCTTATTGCCCCCTCCTCCCTCTCTTTAGTTCCCTTTCCCCCCAAATAGTCTTCCTTCTACTTTCATGATATATACATATTAATATATTTAATTTATATTAAAATCTAGCATCCAAGTATGAGACGAAGCATGACATATTTGTCTTTCTGGATCTGGCTTATTTTAGTTAAAATGATAGTTTCTAGTTCCATCCATCTTTCTGAAAATGACAAATCATTCTTCTTTATGGCTGAATAAAACTCCATTGTGTTGTTGTTGTTGTTAAGTCGGTATCCGACTCATAGCAATCCTCTGTACAACAGGGGAAAGACTATTGTCAGTGCTTCTCTGCTGTTCATAGGGTTTTCAATGGCAGGTTGATTTTTGGGAGGGGGTCGCCAGGTCCTTCTCCCAAGCCTACAGCTCTGGTGTTCCCAGGCGGTCTCCCATCCAGGTACTAACCAGGCCCGACCCTGCTTAGCTTCCGGGATCTGACGGGATTGGATGCCACAGGGCTACCTCTGCAGGCCTATTGTGTTACGTATACATTGTTGTTATCCATTCACCTGTTGATGAACATCTAGGCTGATTCCATATCTTGACTATTGTGAATAGCTCCAGACTAAACATGGATGCACAGGTATCTCTATGGTATGTTGACTTAGATTGCTTTCAGTATATACCCACAGATGGTATAATTGTTAGTTCTACTTTTGCATTTTATATTTTATATGTGTACATACAAATATGTATAGAGACATACATATGTGCACATGCATATAGTTATATGTACTTAGACACACATGTATATCTCTGTTTTGTAGTTACCTATTGCTATAGACAAGTTTGCCTGTAGACGTAGCCCTGTGACATCCGATCCTGTCAGATCTCGAAAGCTAAGCAGGGTTAGGCCTGGTGAGTACTTGGATGGGAGACCACCTGGGAACACCAGATACTGTAGACTTGGGAGAAGGACCCAGCAACCCACTCCCAAAAATCAATCAGCCATTGAAAACCCTATGAATAGCAGAGAAGCACTGACAATAATGTTTCATCTGTTGTATGTAGGGTTGCTATGTGTTGGATACCGACTTGATGGCACCTAACAACAACAACGACAACACAAACAAGTTCAGGTAGTATTTCTGTGGAGATTTTGATGTCTTTTTTGGCAGGTAGAGTGGCATCTCACTGTGTTGCCCAGGTGGGTCTTAAACTTGAACTCCTGGGCTTAAGTGATCCTTCCACCCCAACCTTGTCAGCCATGCTCCACAGCCCCCAGCTCTCTCTGCCATCTTAACCAGAAGACTTTGTGAGGCAGATTCACGCACTGTCCATTCTGTCCTCACAACAGCTTTATGAGGTATTTCTGTTAATATTTTACAGGTGAGGAAACGAGGATCAAATCTTGTTTGAAGAAAACAATCTTGAGCTTGCTCTTCTGTGATTTAAAGTAGAACTTGATTGCTTTCCAACTGAATCTTCTCCTCTATGGATAGAGACGGAATTAGTTGTATAATCTTAGAGAAGGAGACCATTTGATAGAAGCAAAACAACATGGCTTAATGTGGGCAGAGTGCTGCCTGTCAGTTCCACTGGCATTGCGGTGGTAGTGGTGTCCCCTAGTATTATGACTCAGAAGTCATTTTTAATTAAGAGTTGATGCTGTGCGCACTGGCTGCTTCCCACAGACACACTGTGTATTCTTTTCTGGTGTACTTTCCTGGGAAGGACACGCACAGAGCTCCTTGTCCAGCTGTACTAGTGTGGTAGGGTGAAAGGTATCTTGATCCTTGGTTTACTCCCTCAGCTAAATTAATATCCAGTACCCAACTAAAGGGAGAAGGACCTGGCAACCCACTCCCAAAAATCAATTTGCCATTGAAAACCCTATGAACAGCAGAGAAGCACTGACAATAGCGTTTTGCTGTTGTACGCAGGGTCGCTATGAGTCAGATACCGACTCGACTGTACCTAACAACAACAACAACAACCCAACTAAAAGGTATTTTGCTGCCACTTACTAAAGAGAGAAACAGAGGCAAGTGTGTGAACCTTGCTTGACATTTATTAGCAACCAGAGCAATTCCAAGAAATGCTCTAGATATTTAAAACTCTGTCATGAAAGGCAGCTGACTGATGGCTTAGCCTAAATATGATAGTAGGTATTTTATGGCTATTTTCTTTAACAGGAATAGATACTGAGTTTATTTCAAAAGTGTTCCAACAATCCTTCTCCTCCTAAGGCATTACTAGTTTTTGCAAAGCTTACACTAGGAGGAAAAATATTTTTGGCTACAAAATAAGGACAGGGTGTGTGTGTGTGTGAATATGTGCACATTCCTGTGTAAATAATCAGACGTGTGTGTGTGTGTGTGTGTGTGTGTGTATGTGGGAGGAAGACTTAGTTCAGTGTGCTATTGAATTCATGTAGATTGATAAGAGTGCATTTTATTACTTTGTGGAGATTGCAAAATCATTCCCACTGCATAATTTGTTAATGAAAAAAGAAGAGCGATTTAACAAAATTTATTTGATTTCAATAAGCAGCTCATGGGCAATTCTCTCTACAACATTTTAAACAAATATGCCATTAAACACTCGCATTTCATTCTTTTTGTGCAACTTCTTTCATCCTCTTTCCAATTTCAGTTATAGAATAGCCCAACTCAATTACCTAATTTAAAATTCTCTCAGGCATTTTGTCTACAAAGTCAGATAAGTCTTCCTTGCTACTTCAGTGAGTTGCTAGCATGGTGGGAGGGAAGAAGGTGTGTTCTTTTCAATAAACATGAGAGTCAGGATATGTTTTAATTCTGTTCCTGCCACAATTTAATTGTTTAACTTTCACAAATGAACACACACGTCCTTATTGTGTAAGTAGGGATGAATATACATGTCAAACTTACACCAAAGATTTGATATGGTGACAAAGTAATGTAGTACAAATGAAACTGTAGAGTCCTCTTGAATTCTGTAGGACTCTGGTCCACTTTGCATTAATGTGGCGTATTTTACAAATAGGAATTTCCTTCCTTCCTTCCTTCTCTCCTCCTTTCCTTCCTTCTCTCCTTTCCTTCTTTCCTTCCTTCCCTCTCCCACTCCCTCACCTTCTTCCTCTCCCTCTCCCTCTCCCTCTCCCTTTTACCTTTTCATAGTATTAGGGGGTTGAACCCTGGGCCTTGCACATACTTTGCCAGTGCTCTACTACTGAGCTACACCCTCAGTCCTTTTTTTACTTTTTATTTTGAGACAGGGTCTCACTAAGTTACCCAGGCTGCCTCTGGCCTCTACTTCATGATCCTCCTATCTCTGTGTCCTGGGTAGCTGGAGTTACAGGCATGAGCTACCATGCCCAACAGACTTTTCCTTCTAAAACTTTTAGAAATCTTGTCTGAATACATGTGGACAAATGGTGGACACAGCATTAAATTCTATGAATCCCATCCTTTGGCTTCATCTTGTGAGTCCCTTACATTTTAGCTCATATGACTGGGAAATAAAAATATGCTATTCTGCGTGTATATGTGTCTTGACAGAGGTGAAGCATGAGTCAGTGTGTCCCACAGAACATTCAAAGTGTAACATGGTAGTATCCAGATCTATAGATCTTAGCCTGAAGAGAGAATGTAGAACAAATAACACCGTAGAATAGTGCCATTCACGTCATGCTGCTCTTACAGTCCCTCGTCCTCAATTGAAGGTATTTCAAGTTCTTTTTAAGCTATCAGAATGAGTGAATCAGTGTCAATGGGCACAATGGAATCACTGATGATAAAGAAACAGTGCTCATCTTGTCAGATTAACAACTTGCGATGATATAGACATGATTTAGTGAAAGGGGTATTTTAGATTCTTTCATAATACTATGTCTTCTAAGCATCTTTTCTCCTTTCTAAACTGTCAAGGCCAGGGTGACCTTGTACCTTTTCTTGTGTGTGTCCAGATCTAATTTACATGCCGTAAAACTTACTCTTCTCCAGGTCCAATTCAATGGAGTATGTTCACAAAATTGTACAGCCATCAGTTCCATCCAGTTCGCTTCCATTATGGTGAAACAAATCCCATACCTGTCAGCAGTCACTCCTCATCCATCTTCCCTCCATTCTCTGACAACTATTCATCTACTTTCTGTCCCTGGGGATTTTCCTATGTTGAAAATTTCATATAAATGGCATCACACAGTATGTGTCCTTCTGTGTCTGTCTTCTTTCACTGAGCACAATATTTCCAAGTTCATCCAGATTGGAGCACGAATCACTGTCATTCCTTCTTATGGCTGAACAATGTTTCATTCAACTACTTTTGTTGATGGGGCCTTGGATTGTTTCCATTTTGGGCTATTATGAATAATGCTTCTACAAATTCTTATGTACAAGTTGTGTGTGAACATTTTTAAAATTAATAGATTTGGTTTTTAAATTATTTTTAGGCTTGCAAAACAGTTTACCTGAAAGTATACCTAATCCTCATATACTACCTCTCCCTCCTCACCTGCCACCGCCCAGTTCCTCCCATTGGTAACACGTTCTGTTGGTGTGGTACATTATTTTCAAATCATGAACTAATTTTGATATACTATCATTCACTATAATCCATGGCTTGCATTAGGTTTCACTCTTTGTGTTGTATAGTTCTCTGGGATTTGCCAAATTCATAAAGTCAACATAACTAATATTATAGTATCATACAGAATAAAAGTCTTATTGCCCTAAAAATTCTCTGTGACTTCTTCCATTCCCTTGAAGTCATGGAAACCACTGATCTTAATTTCTCCATAATTTTACCCTTTCCCACATATTTATAGAGGGAATCCTATAATCTATAGCATTTTCAGACCATTTTTTTTAACTTTGTAGCACACATTTCAAGTTCCTCCATCTTTTCCTGTTATGATAGCCCATTTCTTTTTACTGTTAAATAATATTCCATCGTATTGATATACCACAGTTTATTCACCTGCCAAAGGATATTTTGATTTTGATTGCTTCCAATATTTGAATAAAGTTGCTATAAACATTCATATGCAGGGTTTTGTGTGGACACAAGTTTTTAGTTCATTTATAATTCCTATTACTCCATATCCTCAACAGCATTTGGTGCTAGATTTTAGCCATTCCAATAGATGTGGACTAGAATCTCATTATTGTTATAGCTTGAAATTCCCTAAAGACATATGATATTGGATACCTTTTAATATGCTTATTTGCCAATTGTAAATCTTCTTTGGTAAGATGTCTTTCCATATTTTTGGCCTCATATTTAATTGGACTTTTGTTTTCTTACTGTTGGGTTTTTAGTGTACATATGTTAAGACTAAGTGGTACACACCTGTCAGTGAAATTTCTGATGATTGTGTGTTTAACCTCTTAAGGAATTACCAAACTCATTTTCAAGGCAATTATAATATTTTAACCTTTCCACCAGCAATGTACAGAGCTTCTAATCTCTGTAAATCATTGACCACACTTGTTATTGTCACTTTTTTCAATATAGCCATCCTAGTGGATGTGAGATGGAATCTCATTGTGGTTTTGATTTGCTTATAGTTGGATCATCTTAAAAATCCATTCCATTAATCCATGCTTTATGATTCTAATTCATTTACATTTAATTATGACTTTCTTAGTGTCTATTTTCTCCTTTTGTTGTTGTTCTGCCTCTTCTCTTTTACTACCATCTTTTGTGTTAAGTAGATTTTTCTCCTCTACCATTTTAACCCCTTGACATTACCTTTACCAAGTACAATATAAAAATATTTTGTAAATAGTTGCACTGAAAATGATTAACATCTTGATTTACAACAATAAAAACTTTTGCTCCTAGACAGCTCTTCTTTCTGCCACCTTTGGTGCTATTATTGCCAAATTGGTTACATATTTATCCATCAGGGCTGGGGGTTTATGTGGTAGATCACTTGCTTAGCACCTGCAAAGCTGTGAATTCAATCCTCAGCCCAACAACAATAACAAAAGAAATATTGATCATTAGGTCCCAGCATAGATCTGCTCTTGCTGTACCCAGAGACTGGCAGAGGCACATCCAGAAGGAATTTGGAGCAAGACTCCCTTTTTCATCCTTTGAGCTTCCAATTTAGTGTTTGGCTTTGTCATGTTTGATAAGACATGCTCTTGATTGTGTTTACCTTTGAGGAAGGTTGTGAAAGTGAGAATCAGAACTTTACATAGAAAAATCCTGTTTTACACCACGATGATAAGGTGAGGAACTTTCTAAATTTAGCAAGCATATGCAAATCTACACTTCCAAAAATATAATATCTACTGGATTTCGTTTGTAGGAAGAAGAGCTCTATGTTGTCTGAAATGAAGAGAAAGCTACAAGAGACAGTATGGACAATTATTGGCATATGGTGCTCAGCTAGAACTATTGGCCAAAACCCAGAAAGTTGTAAATGAAACTCATCTGCTATGTGTCTTGCTATTGGTGTTCTGAGCTACTACAGTCCCTGGAGGAGCTCATGCCCCCTTTCACACATACATTTTGATCATCCTGTTCAATTTTCAGGTTTTCTTCTTTTCATCTTCCTCTGGATAAACACTTCTACTTCTTCAGGCAAGTCTTTGCATATCTTCAAAAAGGATTGGTGTAGGAAATCAGATGTCCTGTCCACGAGTTACCTCAGGGCTATTTCTTGGTGTCTTGTTGCTATAAGCAATTCCTTTTCTTCAATATATAGATCATATATGGAGGATATAAATACTTGCCATTCACAAATGTTAGGAGATTTTTATTTACTCTGTGATTCCTGCCTACCTTAGGATAGCAGGGGGCTGGGATTTAGCTCAGTTGGTAGAGTGCTGTTCTGTAGTCTCTGAGTTTCCTGGGTTTAATTTCCAGCACTGCAAAAATGGGAGAAGGATGTGGCAATCCACTCCCTAAGTATATTTCAATCAGCCATTGAAAACACTACAAGGGTCTCTATGAGTTGGACACAACTTGACAGCACCCAACAACAATAACAACAGGATAGCAGACCCTTCCCATGCCCATCTATACTCAACCATTTCAAAATCTCCTCCTATATTGGCCCTTTACCTTCTCCATCACTAGAGTAACAACTAAATATGATACCATGAAGCAGAAAAGGATAAATGATCCCTTGATCATTTCAACTATAATTTAAGGACATTCTCACCTTGAAAGTCTTGAGATTGTGAGACTTTCCAAACACATAGGGAAGACTTAGGTGGGTCTGCATGCTTTCATACTTAGTCATCAGTGGAATCTTCCACACCTGTCACATTTACATCAGACTCATCAAGGGAAAAGGTGAAGTTCAAGAAATCCAACTTATCTTCTGGTGGCCCTGTTTGATAAAAAAAACATGTGAAAGATGTTTATTGGCTAGGATAGTATTTAACCCTGAAGAAGGATAGACAAAAAATGCTGACTTAAATGTATGTGATTCTATGTCCTCATTGTGTGTGCATGGGTTCCAATTACAACCTGTGTTTCTATTGTGTCCTGTAAGGTACAGTTGCTACCCTAAGGAAATGTCAAAATGGAGCAAATTATGGATGTAAAAAATGAAGCCAGTGAACAGGATGAGTCGGATATCAAAGACCTCAGCCTGTACCTCATAGTACATTGGAACAGAGGAGAAGGCTCACAGGGCAGGCAAGACTCCAAAATATGGTGCTGACATTTCAAAGGAGATATAGATTAATCCCCAGGGTAGGTGGACAATGAGAAAGACGGAGCTTAGAGACCCTAGAGGAAGAGAGAATAAAACCAGTGACTTAAATTTCTCTTTGGCCTGAAGCTGTACCACTGTGGAGTCCAAACCCATCAGAGCTCAGAAGCTAAGCAGGGTTGGGCCTGGTTAGTACTTGGATGGGAGACCACCTGGGAACACCAGGTACTGCAAGCTTGGGAGAAGGACCTGGCAACCCACTCCCAAAAATCAATCGGCCATTGAAAACCCTATGAACAGCAGAGAAGCACTGACAATAGTGTTGAGTCACCACGAGTTGGACACCGACTTGACAGCACCTAACAACAGCAACAACAACTTTTTAGCAATCTGAGTTGATATCAGTGCCCTCAAAATAGGAGATGCCACAGGGGTGGGCATTGCAGACACTTAGCATTCTAAACAAGCATCACCCCAAGAATGCCACCAGGTTGTTTTCTAGGTTAGCTGTGCTATGGTAACAAAGGAATCCTGAAATAGCTCAGGTTTAGCATGTGAAATGAATCTTTATCACATGGTTGCAGTGCCATGTGTGCCACAAGCTCTCCCTGGTAGGTCCTTTCCAAGTGATGCCCGGGGGACCCAGAATATTTTCGTGTTGAGGCTCCATCATATGGGACCAAGGGCTCCTTTTGTAACTGCTGGGAAGGAAGAGAGGCTGGTGGAGTGTGAAGCAGGTCTTAATCTCCATCTCTCCTGGCCGCATGACAGGGACTAGACCCCGTGAGATGGCCCCTGACTCTCTTCACGAGGTGCTGGCCCCTGTGCTCCCAAAGGGGACACGGAGCCCTTGTCTCTGCCTCAGTTCTCAAGACTCTGAGGTAAAAAGGTGCTATGTCAGCACGTGGTACATGTCTGAAAGCCTGGGAAGAATTAGCTGCCCAAATGAAAAACACCCTAACTGAAAACAGACGGCTGAGCTTTGTGGAATAAATTAGCACCAGGTAACAAACTTCTTGATCTTCCTGAAATAATAAACATCTCAGGCCTAACGTAGAGAAGAAAGTGAATGAAAACTAACAAGTTCAAGATTTATTTATATTTTTATATTATTATTATTATTATTATTATTATTATTATTATTATTCTGCCATGCTGGGGATTGAACCCAGGGCCTTGCTCATGCAAGGCAAGGCCTCTAAACCACTGAGATGCATCCCCAGTCTTGGAGATCCAGCATTAGAATTCCCATATTAACATCTAATGCATTTTAGCCATAGGATTTCCATTTACTCCTGTTATCACCTTTAAATTCTTTAGTTTGAGTTCTTTTGCAACCACTCAACCACTGTGCTATACCTCCAGCACTTTTCTTTTTTTACTTAGTATTTTTGAGACAGGGTCTCACTAAGTTACGCAGGCGGCCTCTGGCCTCAAACTTCTGATCCTCCTGCCTCTGCCTCCAAAGTCACTGGGATTAACTGGCAGGTACCACTGAGCCAAGCTTGAGGTTTTATACATATATGAGGGTGTGAGAGGGTTGGACATAGTCTTTTAGGTCACTTACACTGCTACCATTCAGTGGTGTCAATACCTCCCACCCCCATCTTGTTTTGGATATTCGATGGTAGATTTGAAATCAATTCTGTAGCTGACACAAGTATTTTTATTTGGAAAGCAATTTTTGAGGGTGGAATGACTGTTCTCCAAACTCATGTGTCTTATTCACCACAATTGAATTTTTAAGAATTCCATTTGCCATCGATTATTTTCTCTAATTATCCTATGTGCATATTTTTTCCTTTTATTGAAATACTGACTTGTTTTCTAGAGGAACTTTTTCAGAAAACAAATTCACAGAGAGAAATGCAAACTATGCTTTTTGTACTAGTTTTTTTTTTTTCTCTTTTCTCTTTTTCTCTTTTCCTAGAATATTGTTACTCCTTTGGGCTTAGAGGTTGTTTATTAATTGTGGTGTTTTGTGTGAACAATCCCTTGGCCTCAGACACAAATACCTCAGTGAGTGACTTTTGAAGCCTGGTGATGTTTCTTTTTCTTTTCTTTTGCTAAAAATTTCTTTTCCCGGAGGCTTTCAGATATCTCAAGTTTGTGGTAGGATGTGTCTCTTTCAGGTGCACCACCACGCCCCAGACCCACAGAGCTCCTTCAGTTCCTCTTCTTTCTTTGCTCCACACCATTTTTGGGAAACACGCCCCTTCCGTCCCCTTTCCCAAGTCTAGACAATTTGTTTCTTCTTTCTTTCCTCTCATTTCTTTTCCTTTCTTTTCTTCTTTCCCCCCTCTTTCTCTTCCTTCTCTTCCCACCCTTTCCTTTCATTTCCTTCTCTCTCTCCACTTGCAAGTCATCTTCCTCATGGCCCCTCCTTCCTTCATTAGTCTGTCTATGTGATTTGGCTGCAGCTATGAACTTGAGAGAACTCACATATCCTCTCCTATACCTTTATAAGCCTTTGGACAAGGTCAGCGCCTATGTGCATAAGATCAGAGGAACTTTGTCATGCTAATGTCCTACAACAAAGTGCTATGCTCTTGATGACTTGAAACAACAAAAATATATCTCACTTGTGGGAGTTAGAAAAGCAACATGTTGGCAGGCCCACCTGCCCTCCCTCTGCAGGAACTGGGAAGGGTCCGTTCCAAGCCTCTGTGGACCTTTGGTGGCCTCAGGCATTCCTTGCCAGGAAGATGGCTGCATCTCTCCATACCTTTTTTCTTTTATGCCTGTCTGTGCCCAGATTTCCCCCTTTCTTACAAGGATATGGTCATGTGATGAGGATGAAGTTAATGACCTCATTTTAACCTAATTACTGTTGCTGTTTTTAGGTGCCCTTGAGTTGGGTCTGACTCACAGCAACCCTCATAGTGTTTCCAATGGCTGATTTTTTCAGGATCACTTTGGAAGTAGATTGCCACACCCTTCTCCTGTTCTGATGGTGCTGGGGATTGAACTGAGGGCCTTAGTGCACAGCGGCACTCTATCAACAAGACTCTATTTTCAAATAAAGTCACATGCTGAAGTACTGGAGGTTAGGATTTCAACATATCTCTAGGGAGAACATTCATCAATAAGTCAACATACAGATTTTATGGATGTTTACTAGATTAGTGGTGTTTAAATTCATATGTAAAGTGATTAAAATATAAAAGGTTTTAGCTAGCACAGAGTATTATCATTGTTGCTATTAGAAAGAATAGACATTTATTTACAATTTCCTTAAGCATTGAGTAGATTATAGGCTACTTTAAGAAAATGCACTTGGTAAATGACTCTTTAATCTTCAAGTTATTATTTAATCTCTGGCTCCATTTTTCTGCTGGAAAACACTTATGTAATTCTATTTTCCGTAAAGAGAAAACAATGGTGAAAACAGGATTCACTGAGAGGTTGTTGTTGTTAGGTGCTGTTGAGTCGGTATCCGACTCATAGCGATCCTCATAGGGTTTTCAGTGGCTGTTTCGGGATTGCCTTGGAAGTGGATTGCCAGGTCCTTCTCCCATTTTTGCGGTTCTGGGAATTGAACTTGGGATCTCAGAGACTGCAGCACAGTGCTCTACCAACTGAGCTAAATCCCAGCCCCTTTGAAACTTAAGTGGAGTGAGCGTACTCAGCCATGTGTGGTGCTCACGCCCCGCCAGGGCCAATGGAACTACTTTGCCTGCTTCCACAGAGAGATGACCACTTCCACGTAAGCCTCAGGAATTAGAGAAGCCACAAGGATAAATGCCGTCATCTGTGTTTGTTCTGCTGGTCTCTAATGGACCCTTGGAAGCCTCCAGAGGAAAGTCCTTGCTTCTCATTCTGTGACATGGGAACAGCGTTCCTTCTGCAAAGCATGTTTTTTTTTTTTTTTCCACTAACCAAATGCTAGTAGGGAGGGAGCGAGGTCTCTGAGTGCGATGTCGGAGCGGTGGCAATCACAGCTGTGGCTGCTGCAGGGGGCAGCTGCCAGCGTTGGATGGACTCTCAGGTGGAGAAAGCAGCACACAGAGGACAGGGGAGCCCAGCTTTTGGCGCACTCCATGCTGGCTGTGTTCCAACAGCATGGTGGGCATGTGGAATAGAAGATTAGTCAGTAGCAATGAGATGTAAGGCCTCAGAAAACTCCATTAAAAAGCCCTTCCATGTCTTCTGTGAGCGAGGCTTCAAGACAAAGGCCTAAGTTCAAATAATGCCTCGATGGCTGCTTGCCATTAATTTTCCTCTACCCTCTTATTGCCTGCAGCCATGCCACTGTGGCATCTGATCCCATCAGATCTCAGAAGCTAAGCAGGGTCAGGCCTGGTTAGCCCTTGGATGGGAGACTGCCTGGGAACACCAGGTGCTGTAGGCTTGGGAGAAGGACCCGGCAACCCACTCCCAAAAATCCATCCGCCATTGAAAACCCTATGAATAGCAGAGAAGCACTGATGATAATGTTTCTCCTGTGGTACATAGGGTCACTATGAGTCGGACACTGGCTTGAAGACACCTAACAACAGCAACAACCCTCTTCTAGGTCTTATCAGTTGAGCTGTATCTGAGTACCTAGGATGGAGGCAGTGGTCTTTAAACTGGTGTCCTCTGCTCTCACATCATCTCCCAGACACAGGGATACTAATGAAATGGCAGCTGTGAAGAGTTGGGCAGTGGTAATGCTGGTGCTGCTTGTTTTTGACATCATCCCCTAGAATGTGGAAGCCATCTTTTCATTCCCTGGCAGCTCCGCAGTCAGTGTCACCGCCACCCGCAATCAGTGCGACTTGGCTAATAGACACAGAAGCAGCAATCCGTCTTCCCCAGCACCACAAATGTGGGGATGTTCTTTTCTAAAGTAAACTGTATTTTAGGACCTGTATTTTGGAAAGAACAGGCAAAGTGATATGTAGGTGGTCTTTGAGTCTCTGTGGAGGCCGATTTTGTGTATCTTTTCTTTAAAAGCTGAGAGATTTTAATAGGTAATAGGGAATTAAATAGAAACAGCCTCATATAAGCATGATGTGTGCTATCACTGTTAATTCAAACACAACATGCAATGACTGAAAAATAGTGGTCACTTACAGAGGTCTGCCATATGCTCACACTGCACGGCTGTTGCCAGACGCTGCCTTAAACATGAATGTCATGAGCTGGCCAACGGCATTCTGAATAATCAAATCTCCCATGGCTCTAGGGATTTTAACTTTTTCAGTTAGTTGGACCATAATAATGAAATCAGATCCTAGAGGGGTTTATAGATGTGCATGCAGTGGCAAAGATGGGAGAAGAGACAGAGAAAGACAAAAAAGGGGAGGAAATGAAATGAAACCCTAATGTTATTTTTTTCTTATACCATGAGAAGCACCTTCTGAATTAGAAGCAGCAGCCTATTTGCCATTCTGTCTTCCACCCTCTGAAGATATATTAATTTCTGCATTGTACACAACTGGCATGCTAATGGCGCAGAGTGAATTTAGTAGACATCTCCCTCTAATAGTGCAATAGCTAAAGTCCAAATTACAGTGTGTACTGAGCAGTACGTAGAGCCAAAGTAATCCTTCCATTGTATCCTGTAGAATTAATTCATAGGTTTAGTACCTTCATTGACTCGGTAATTGTTTGAACAAACTGAAAGACTACACAGTGTGTGCCGCTTTGGTTGAAATGACTGGGTGTCGCACCTGGGGGAGGGTATAGGGGAAAGCCCTTTTTGGAAATAGAAGTGATATTGGACATATGAAAGTGTATTAATAAGTGTTAGTGGGGTACAGGGTAGGAAGGCTTTTGCTATTTCAATTGTGCACCCATTGTGTGGTTTTTTGTTATCTTACATCAGTGTACATAATGTATGAAACCCTTTGATAGATATGTGGTAAAATTATATGCAATTATGGGTTATATTGCCATTTTTCCCCATGTATTCATGGAGTTGCATTATGTAACTTGAAATTGTCTTCTCTCCCTTTTTTTTTTTATTTTTTGTGATACTGGGGGTTGAACCCAGGGCCTCACGCTTACTGAGCTGCCTGCCCAGTCCATTTTTTTAACTTTTTGAGACAGGGTCTTGCTAAATTGTGCAGACTGCCTCTGGTCTTGAACGTTCGATCCTCCTGCCTCTACCTCCTGAGTCGCTGGGATGACAGGTGTGCACCACCATGCCCTGTCTCTCTCCCTTTTTAACCCTCTGTATTATTTCCCGCCCCTTCCCTCCTTTCAATACTGGCTTATTTCATGCTCCCAAGATGACATCTGATGGCCTTTTAGGGTACTTATTTCCTCATATGCTTCCATTGGGAAAAATGGAGCAAACAGCTTTCTTTCCTTCCATGACCCATGCTATTGTCCTTTGGTGTGATTGGCTCCCCAGTGCCATGTTGCTGTGACTAAAATGTTATCAGCGGGACACCTGGATATGGAAAAGCTGGATTTCACATTGCAATGGAAGAAAGTGTGGGACTGACATGGAGTGGGAAACCAGCCATGTATTTCAGCTGCTTACAGATTTGGTTGTCTACAGATGTTTACCATGGTGGAACTGATTATTCCTTTACAGTGCGCGTGTGCGCACACACACAGACACAAGCAATGTAAAGCTGAAAATACTATTATATAAAAGCAATTGAACTGCATACTTTAAAATTGAGATAACTACCATGTTGTTGTTGTTGTTGTTAGGTGCCATTGAGTCAGGTCAGACTCGAAGCGACTCTATGTACAACAGAACTAAACACTCTCTGACACTGTGCCATGCCCAGCACTATTTTCAGTGCTTCTCCGCTACTCATAGGGTTTTCAATGGCAGATTGTTTTGGGAGTGGGCTGCCAGGTCCTTCTCCCAAGCCTACAGCACCTGACATTCCCAGGCAGTCTCCCATCCAAGAACTAACCAGGCCTGACCCTGCTTAGCTTCCCAGATCAGGTGGGATCAGATGGTAGGGTGCAATTTCTGCAGACATAATCACCTTGTTGACAATAAAGAAATATTATTATGAGCTGAAATTAACTGTAGAAAACACTAATAGAGGAATGGGAAATAATTGCAACAAAGAAAGAAGAGCGGATGTTGAGTTATTGAGCAAGTTACTGTTATAGGCACTGAAGCAATGAAACTTGGGGATGTGATAGAAAATATTTTGCCTCCAAATTATCCCAGTTGGGTGAGGGAGTTGGGGGATTTGTATACTAACTCCCATCATTTATTCATACAAAGCTTGTTCCCAGGGATGGTAATTTGCTGACACTTAGGATTTGCTGCGTATTCAGGCAGAGGGACCGCCTGAGACTCTAGGGGAGCCAAAAGACTTGGCAAAGAAATGCAGATTCTGGCAATTGGACCCCATAAGGTCATGATGGGCTCAGAGGGATATGGGTAGAACACTGAGGGTGTCACATACATGCATATACACATATTCATATTATAAACATATAGATATGTGTCAGTCAGCATAGGTATATGTATATCTATGATTGTTGTTGTCCTTAGGTGCCATCGAGTTGGGTCTGACTCATAGCTACCCTAAGTACATCAGAACAAAACTCTCCCTGACACTGTGCCATGCACATGATATTTTTTTATATTTAAGCCCATTGTTGCAGCCACTGTGTCAGTTCATCTAGTTGAGGGTCTTCCTTTTATTGTTGACCCACCACTCTCCCAAACATGATGTCCTGCTCCAAGGATTGGTCCCTAGTGCTTCTCTGCTACTCATAAGATTTTCAATGGCTAATAGTTTTGGGGCTGGAATTTAGCTCAGTTGGTAGAGTGCCACTCTGCAGTCTCTGAGGTCCCAAGTTTGATTCCCAGCACCACAAAAATGGGAGGAGGACTTGGCAATCCACTCCCAAGACAATCCCAAAATAATAAGCCATTGAAAACCCTATGAAGGTCGCTATGAGTCAGAGATGATTCGACAGTACCTAACAACAACAACAACAACAATAGTTTTGGGGTTGTTTCAGGAGTTGGCTGCCAGGTTCTTCTCCCATTTTTGTGGCACTGGGGAATCGAACCCGGGGCCTCACAGCACACAGAGCAAACATTCTATTAACTGAGCTAAAACATAACCCTGAGGTATCTATGATAGTTACCATGATAGTCCCCATTACACAATGGAGAAACTGAGGCACAAAGAAATTAGACAACTTGCCTAGCTGACAGTCGGCCCCACAGGAACTCCACCTGAGGCTGCTGGTGCCTGGGACTTGCCTCCTAACCACTGCACCACTGGAATCAAAATGTATATTTTTCCCTCAATGAAGCTGCTTTGTAGCATTATTACAAAGGGCCACATTGCCACTATTTTTAGCTTCTTGTATGTCACACTAGGCCTGGGGCAAATGTCACACTGCCCTCTGGGATAGGCCACCCTGTACAGAATCCAGGCTGTGTATGGCCCCGTGTTTACACTGAGTTAGAATTCTCGTTAATTGATAACCTTTAAAGGACAGCATCTCTTTGCGCGGGAGTGGATGCAGCTGGGAAATTAATTTCAGATGGTCGCTCACGGTGTGACCAAGGCCACGGAGTTCTAACAAAGGTTAGCAAATGCAAACAGTGACTCTCAGCATGATGTTCCCGCACAGCAAACATGTGTAAATTTAGAGGCCCAGTCAAGCACATACTGGTTCTTTCCGCCGTAATATACATCTCCTGTGAACAAGCATGGTGCCCAGGAGCGGCTGCTTTATTTTACTGTTGTACATTTTTTGTTTGACACTTCAATATTGCCTTTGGTATTATTGTCTAATATACTTCATTATCTTAAAGTATGTTATTTCCTGAGTTTGACAGCATACTTGGCATTGTACAATATGCAAGAAGAGAAAGCCCCATGCGGATCGCGAGCCGATGTCATCTATAGCTCCGTTTGGGTGTGTGGGGAATGACTGCCACTAAATAAGAGGGGTGCAGGGACAGGGGTTGGGAGGAGTGGAGGCTGAAGAAGATATCCTCTTCTTCCTCTTCCTCCTGCTCCTCATGATGACACCCACAGTGGTCAAGGAGTGATGAAGACAGTGGGCTCTGTATTCAGACTGTATTCAGATTCCAACTTTCTGCATTCTTACTTATTTTCCATTTTTGTTTTTGTTTTAGTTTTGGGGTGTGTGTGTGTGTGTGTGTGTGTGTGTGTGTGTGTGTGGTACCTGAAGGTTGAACCCAGGGATTCGCACATACTTCGCTCAAGTGCTCTACCACGGAGCTGCACCTCCAGCCCACTCCCATTTTTGAGATGCTGGGGATCAAACCCAGGACCTCAGAGAGTGCAGAGCAGGGCTCTACCAACTGAGCTAAACCTCATGCTCTTTTAATCCTTGACAGTGGTTTATTGGATATTCCACATGTTTGAAGTATGGTAGAGTCTCAGGATATTGTCCCTCTCCTGAGAAGACACCTCAGGTAGCAGAAGCTGAGTGGGCTCAAGGCTGGACTGACATTATCCAATCTTCCTTCGTTTCAAATCTTTCTTTGTTTTAGCTCCTCCAATGTTCTACCTAAGACCTTGATATGTTTACTAGTTGCTTTTTTACTTTGACAATTTTTAAATTTTATTTTCATCTTCCCAGCACAATATGACTACTAATAACCTCTCTCTGTGTTTCAACTCCTTTCTATTTAATTCTTGGCATTTGGACTGTTTGTTGTTAGTACTCTCAAGTCGGGTCTGACTCATAGTGACACCAAGTAAAATAGAGCAAAACACTCCCTGACACTGCCCTCCATGTGATTTTTTATATGTTTAAGCCCATTGTTGCAGCTACTGTGTCAATCCATATAGTTGAGGGTCTTCCTTTTTTTTTTTCCTGACCTGCCACTCTCCCAAACATGATGTCCTTCTCCAGGGATTGGTCACTCCTGACAACATGTACAAATTAAGAAAGATGCATTCTAGCCATCCTTGCTTCCAAGAAGCACTCTGGTTGCACTTCTTCTAGGACAGATCTTTTGGTTCTTTTGGTTGTTGCTGTTAGGTGCCGTCGAGTCAAGTCAGACTCATAGTGACCCTATGTACAGCAGATCGAAACAGTTCCCGATTCTGTGCCAGGCAAATGATCTTATTTATGTTTAAGCCCATTGTTGCAGACACTGTGTCAATCCATCTGGTGGAGGGTTTTCCTCTTTTGCGTTGACCTGCCACTCTCCCAAACATGACGTCCTTCTCCAGGGATTGGTCTCTCCTGACTACATGTCCGAAATATGTAAGACACACTCTAGCCATCCTTGCTTCCAAGGAGCACTTCAGTTGTACTTCTTCTAGGACAGATCAGTAGGTTCTTTTGGCCGTCCATGGTATATTCAATAGTCATCTCCAGCACCATAATTCAAAAACATCGATTCTTTTCCTGTCTCCCTTAATCAATGTCTAGCTTTCACAACCATATGATGTGACTGAAAATACCATGGCATGAGTCAGGTGCACCTTCAGCTTCAATGTGACATCTTTCCTTTTCAACACTTTAAACAGGTCTTTTGCCACAGCTTTTCCCAATGCAATGTGTCTTTTGATTTCTTGACTGCTGCTTCCATGGGTTTTGATTGTAGAACCAAGCAAAGCAAAATCTTGGAGGACCTCAATCTTTTCTCTGTTTACCATGAACTTGCTTATTGACTCAGTTGTAAGGATTTTTGTTTTGTTGAGGCACAATCCATACTGAAGGCTGGGTTCTTTGATCTTCATCAGTAAATGTTTGAAATCCTCTTCACTTTCATCAAGCAGAGTTGTGTCACCTGAATAATGCAGGTTGTTACTAAGTTTTCCTCCAATCCTGATGCCATGTTTTTCTTCATAAAGTCCAGCTTCTCAGAGTATTTTCTCAGCATAGAGATTGAAGAGGTATGGTAAAAGGATACAGCCCTGATGCACACCTTTCTTGACTTTAAACCAGGCTGTATTTCCTTGTTCTGTTCAAACAACTGCCTCTTGGTCCATATACAGATTCATCATGAGTATGATTAAGTGCTCTGGTATTCCCACTCTTTGCAATATCATCCATACATTTTTGTGATCCACAGTCAAATGTCTTTACTTGGTCAATAAAACATAGATGGGCATTTGTTCTAGTACCTGTTGAGCATCAGTGAATACCTCAAAGGGGTCCCTTGGGCTGAGGGTTAGGAATCCCTTTCCTTTAGCCATTTGGCCCCTCAACTTCTCTCTAATTTAGCAGCTCCAAATGCCCTTTTTCTATTGACTGCACCATGAGATTATCCAAACCTCTGCTGGCCTGTGTCATTTAGCGGCACCTGCCAGATCTCTAAGCTTCTCATTCTCTACCAAGAACTGGCAAATTATGTAGAGAGGAAGGCAGGGTGCGGAAGGTGGGCTTGGCACTTGTGTTCTTTTTTATATCACCATCGCCTCCGCAGTCCTGGCTTCCTTGGTGAGTCCTACTACAGTCCAACAGATGTTTTATTTTGTCATCTGCCTTTTCTGGGAGCTTTGTGCCTCTGCACAGTACTTCATCAGAAATGCAAGTTGCAAGTTAACACTTGAAGCAGAGTTCTGAGAGATGCAGAGTTTTGTTCAACTATAAATTTCGTTCCTAACATCAAGTCCCATTCCATGCCACATTGGAACCCTTTGATGACGTGTTTGAATATAAATAGGCGACTCCCTCCTGACTCCTGCCATCAGCCCGTGACCACTCCATGGGCTGAGCATGATGCACAATGGGAACAGGTCTCCAGCGCAAGCCGAGGCTGTGGCCTAGGCTGAGTCATGGCCCTTTGCTTGACTCTCTAACACTTCTTCTCTACACAGAGCTCACCTTCTACTGGTTCCACTTTCCTGGTACCTTCTTCTGGTTCCACTTTCCTGGCCCCAAGCCTGGCTCACACTATTACCCTTAATTTCCAAATTGGCTGAATTCCTGGCCATCATTTCTGCTTTATTTTCTGATGTTATTACCCCATCCCTTAGCCTTCTCCACTTCTGCCATGCAAACTGGCCAAGCTGGGACGGAATTGGTTAATGTACCACAGACTCTCCTGATATTGCCCTACTCACTGGCCTACACTAAATCAATTCTGGCTTTGTCCAGAACTTTCCCATTCTGCCACGGCTTCACTTGTGCCAGTTGAATAAGCTTTTGAGAGCTGTATTCCATTGTCTGGAACAGGTGTCCAATAAATTTCAACTTATGTGCCCACTCACACCCATTGGAGGTGGCTACCTTTGTTGATGAAGTGTTGTACGGGGTGGATCATGTACATCTCGAATAAGGAAGTGTTACATAGATTACACGTGGGAAATGTTGGATGAGGAACGTTCCCTTTAGAGCTCGTCTAAGGAAAGGAAGAGAAAACTGTGATATTGAGTACCTCTTATATGGTAAGCATTACTGCATATTTCACCCTGCTGCTTCTGGGTAATGGAATATCCAAGGATGTCTGATATCTCAGCAGCAGAAGAATCTAATTAGCAAATATTCTCCTTGGCATGTATCTGGAAACAGTCTCATAGTTAAGAAGTATTTATATTGTGGTAGCCAATTTACATAAATGCCTGATGATTTTCATAGTTATGTATAAATGCTTTTTATACCCAAACGCCAAGTTTATTGAGGTATAATTTACACAGAGTGCATGCACAGATATTATGTATACAGATTAATTAGTTTTGACAAATGAATATACTCATGTTACCCATTCTCTGTCAAGATGGAGAATATTTCTGTCACCCCAGAGTTTCCTTCCCTCCTCAGTTAAGTTCTTCCACCCTCTAAAGAAACATTAATCTTATTTCTAGCATATGGCAATTAACTAGTTTTTTTTCTTTCTCTTTTAAAATTTTATACTATGAGAATTAGGTAGTATGTACTGTTTTGTTCTTGGAATCTTTCTCTCAGAATAAGATTGAGATCTATCCCTGTTGCTGTGGATCCTGGAGTTCATTTCTCAGTATTGGTTGGTAGTCCTGTTAATGGCACTTGGGCCTCTCCATATCTGGGCTATTTTGAATAAAACTGAAAAGATTTTTACATGAAGCATATGTGCACGAGTGTGTCTACATAGATTCCCATTTATGTTGAATAAAAGCCTAGGAGTGGGATTCCTGAGGCATAGGATAGATGCACACTTAGCTCTTAGAGAAATATCTTTCCTATAAAAATCCATGTGTTGAAGTCTTTTGTCTGCTATTCATATAGACTGCTGTGCATATGCCAATTGCATGGTTTACCTATTTTATTTTATATTGAAATATGTCTGTACTTATATTTAAAGGGTGTTTCTTATAAAGAAGACACATGGTGGGTCTTGCTTTTTTAATTCTAATCTGGAAGTCTCTGCTTTTTAACTGAGGCATTTAGTCCACCTAAATTCAGTGTAATCATTAATGTGTTTGGGTTTAAGTCTGTCATTTTGGTGCCTGCATTAATCCCCTCTCATCTGCTCTTTATTGTTCTCTGCTTCTCTGGAGTGAATCAAGTAATTTTTGATGCTCCCTTTTATCTCCTTCATCAATGTTTTAGCTGTCACCAACCCTTATTTTTCATTAGATGCTCTGGAGAAAGGGTCAATAAAATACATCCTACCAACCACAGCACTTATTTTTATGAATGATTTTTAATAAGTTATAGTTGCACCCATTCATTTATGTATCACATATGGCCACATTTGTACCACAGTAGAGTACATCGATAACTATGACTGTGACCATAAGACCCACAAAACTAAAATATGTACTATTTGGCCTTTTACAGAAAAGACTTCCAACCCCTGCTCCAGATATTAAAGTATCTGCCTCCTTTTTTTTTTCACAGTCAGTCCATCACCTTTAATCAGAAATTCCATAACAAAGACATATCTTAGAGATGTCATTGTTATTGGTTAGATTCATTCAATACTAGGAAATCTTAGGTACTACTTTTAGTTTTTATTAAACATTTTCATTTTTACTGTTTTACTATAGAATCAAATTTAAAAATTTTAAATATTTCAATTATTCGTTGAAATTTTTAACCACATTAGTACACATTCATTTGGAAAGATTGGAATGTTCTGAGAGGCAAAAAGAAATCACTTGTGATTTCATAACCAGAGTAGTTTCTCTTGACATTTTTATGTATCTTCTTTTGAAAATATCTGCCTCCTTAATCTACCACAGTCCACCTCAGGAAATACTCCATGACTCCACAAAGAATATCAGAGCCTGGGACAGTGGTATATTTCCAATTACTGCACACTACTCTCTGTGCTCTTTTGTCACATATCAGACCTCTGCCTATGCTAAACACTCCATGTCATATGTTTCAACAACTTTACTTTTAGTAGTTCAGTTTAAATAGCCCAGATTTTACTTTCAATTGTTTTTTTTCAAAGATTTGATCTTGTAGTGCAAGTCTACTGGAAATGATTTCTTTCAGCATTTGTCTGTCTGAAAACCTGTCATTCATTTTTGAAAGATATTTTTGCTGGATGTAGAATTCAGCAAATTTCTAGGTTGATCTTTTTTTCTTTCAGTACTTTAATAATGTCATTCCATTAATTTCTTGTCTCTATACTTTCCAATGAGATGTCAGCTGTGTTTCTTAGCATTGTTTTCTGTATTATGTCTTTCCTTCTTTTGGCCACTTTCTGATTTTCCTTGTTGTTGTTGTTAGGTGCTATTGAGTTGCATCCAATTCATAGTTACCCTCATAGAGTTTTCAAGTCCTGAGTGTTTGGGGATACTTTGGGAGTGGATTGCCACGTTTCCTTCTCCTGTTTTTGCAGTGCTGGAGATCGAACCCAGATCCTCAGAGAGTGCAGAGCACTGCTCTATCACCTGAGTTAACCCCAGCCCAGATTTACTTAGTCTTGGTTTTCATCTATATTGACTTCATGTGATTTACTTTGTATTTATCCTCCTGGGGATTCACTGAGCTCCTTGGGTCTATGGATTGTTGTTGTTGTTGTTGTTGGGTGCTGTAGAATTGAGGCTGACTCATAGTGACCCTATGTATAGCAGAAGGAAAGATTCCTTGACATTGTGTCATGCACAGCACTATGCCACTGCTTCTCTGGGTTTCCATGGTTGATTGTTTCAGGATTATTTTGGAAGTGGGCTGCTACATCCTTATTCCATTTTAGTAGTTCAGGGGATTGAACCTAGGGCCTCTGAGCATGCAGAGCACCATGCTACCAACTGAATTAAACCCCAGCCCCCATGGATTGGTTTCTTTTATTAATTGTGGAAAACTCTTGATTATTATCTTTTCAAATATTTTTTCAGTACCATCCTCTCTATGTTCTGCTTCTGAGCCTCCAATTACACATATGTTGAGTTGTTTGATATTGGCTCTTAGATCACAGTTACTGTCTTTTTTCCCATTGTTTTTGCTGTTTGTATTTTTGTTTGGATAATTTCTTTTCAACAGTATTCAAATTCATAGATTCTCTCTTCTACTATATGTAGGCTGCTGCTAACCCCATACAAATATTTTTTTTTCAAGTTTTATGTTTTTCACTTCTTTTTTTTCTTCTTTTCAGACAGGGTCTCACTAAATTATCAAGACTGCCTCTGGTCTCAAACTTGTGATCCTCCTGTCTCTGCCTCTCGAGTCACTGGAATTACAGGTGTGCACCACCATGTCTGGCTATTTTTCACTTCTAATACTTACGTTAGGCTTCCTTCTATAGTTTGTAACTCTTGTCTTCCATTCCCCCTCAGCTTGTGCATGTCATCTACCTTTTCCCTTATGTACCCTGACATGTACATCACAGTTATTTTAGAATTCCTGCTTGGCAATTCCAACATCTTGGTTATTTGGGATTTGCTTCTATTAACCATTTTTTTCTCTTGATGATGGGTCATATTGCCTTGCCTTTTCATGAGTCTAAGAATTTTTACTTAATTCTTCTTACTGTGTATAAAGGAGAAAAACAGAAACTGGAAAAAATATTTAGGCATAAAAACACCTGCTTCTTATCTGGGGTTGTGGTGTTTAGGAAGGCATGTGGGATTTGTGGTGATGTGGACAGTTGATTTCATCTGCAGCTGAGATGTGGCTGAACTTGCTTCACTGTGGGTGTGTATCTGTTCTTGTAGACACTAAGGCTGTAGCAGGCTCTGGGCATCTATATGTGCGTGGAGTGAGTCTCTGTCAGCAATTTTGCCACCCACTCACAAGAGTATATGGTTAAAGCTGAGTGTGCCTGTAAGGTTCTCTCCACCAGTCTCATACTTTAGGAAGTCCAAATGCATCTTTTACCTTGGGGATTCTCTTTTAGCTTCTCCTTCAACATCAGATGCCCAGAGCCTAGTACTCGACATAAAGCCCAGTGTCCTTGTGGGCCTTAAGTCCTCCCTTGAACACCCTGAGACACCGGCAGTCTCAGAAGCCTGTGTGGGCAGGGGCTTCCTTAGTTCTGCCCCTGTGCTGGTGGTAAGCAGCTCTGGGGCTCAGTGTGAGGCCCACAGAACCTGGGGTTTTGGTTTCTCTCCCTTTGGGTCTTCCCCAAGATGTCACTATCATTCTTTTTGTCCTCCTGCCTTGACCCATCTGTCTCATGAGTATTCACAGAGGCCTATGAAAAGAATTGGTGGTGCTGGTGGTCATGTTGGAGTGTGATTGGAGGATCCCGTTTCCCGGGGGCTCTCATTAGTCTCTTATGATTATCCATGTGTGACCTTAAACTTTGCTAAAAGTTTAGCAGTGTTCTTCTTACCTGCCTCTGTGGTAGTTTCTCCCTTTTTTCCTGCTATTCAGCTAAGAAAGAAACCAGCTGTGCCTCTTTTCTGTTCTAGAGATGGCTTATCACATTTGGGGTTTGAGTTCTGTAGGGTTTTTGGTTTTTAATTTTAAAAAATTTTTTGGTGACAGCTCTTTCATGAGCTTTGAAAGAGCTTTGGGGATGTTATTTGGCTTCTGGTATTGTTATAGAAATAGAAAATTCATCTTCTTGTTTTCTATCCTCAACAGAAGTAGAAGTTCATAACTGCCTGTAATGTCTACATCTCAGGAGGTCAGAGTAATGTACCTAAACAGAGATTTGGTGTCAACATTACTATCTTCATTTGGCAATGAAGTGCAATCAGTTTCACAGGATGAAAACAGACCAGAACCTGAATTCTTTTAACTATGTGCTTTCTCTTGTATGTACTACTTATGCTCTGTGAAGCCGATGGAGAACATAGTTTACATGAACCCTAGGACTTTGCAGTATTGGTGTGCTGCTGCTGTGTAGATTGAACCTGAGTTTTGTGAGGTAGAAGAAAAGTAAGAATAAAGCTGTCTGGTAGAAAAGACTGCCACGCTCAGGAATATGTTCACAGCCATAGCTCTGGGTAGGATTCTGGTCTCTCTCCATGAAGACCTCCTCCAGACACTCATTCTCTCACCACTGAGGAATTTAGCTGGAACTACTATAAAAAGCAGAGTGATTAAATTAGGGCTTTGTTGGAATTTGAGCTTATAGTTCTAGGATTGCCAGAGCTAACTGTTGAGATCATTAAATTTTATTATTTTTAATAAGAATATAAACTCACTGGCATGAGAGGAACTTAGTGTTTTCATTGATAATTAACTCAAACAATTTGCTTACACAGAATAATGTAGCCCTTGACATCAGAATATAAGTGCTGATATGAATTCCATACAATTGCAAATCTCTGCACCTAAATTTAAAATCACATTAAAATAGCAAGTGCCTTGACATACTCTTGAATTGTGCTTCCTGTTGTTTGTTGAACTAGTGATACATTTGTTTAATAAGTCACATGCATTATTTTATAAAGTTAGCTTTGTCTTTAGACTCAACTTTAAATGGCCACGCTGAGCTAACTGAAGTATTTGGTTAGCACAGCAATAGCGCTGGGTTAGTGTAGACCACAAATGATTAAGATCCAGATGGCTGGCTAATCATGTTAGCCTATCCAGGGATTATCCAAGTAAATCCTCATAGCCATGTTAAGGCCACTGGAAAAAGATCTGCTGGTCATTTCTGGAAGCTGTGGCCCAAGCTACTTGTCAGAACATCAGGTTAAGAGTACCCTTAAGAAGGTAAAAATGAATTTGTGTAGAAGAGAGGTCCTTGAGCCTGGCATGGACAAGAACCATCACAGCTTTCTTCCCTCACTCATACTCTCACTTTGGGCTGTGGGCAAGAGATGGAAGTACAAAGTGGTGGTTCTGAGGTCTAAGGCTCCAGTCAGTACCCCAGTGCTACACGGTGGGCACAACCCCCACTCCACAGCCTCTGCTCCTCTTGGTACTGTATAACTGTTATCTATTCAGAGGGATTAATTTGAGAGGAAACCAGGGGACTTCTCATGAAATATAATAGACCTGGATTTTGAAGGTGTTTTACAGAAAGAGAAGAAATTCATTCCTAAAAGTTATCTATAAAATAACCCACTCCATCTCCCAGACAAGTAAATCCCAAATGGATCAGTTGTCACCTTGTATTATTTTGTGTACTGGGATTTAGCAGCTCATGTAAGGAGAAGACTATAGACTATTTTATTTAGGGATCATGTTTTACTGATGGATTTAAAGATTAAACTGCAGCTATTTCCAACCAAAGGAGTCATTTCTAGCTTTCCCCCCATACTTGTGAAATTAACAACCTTGATTTTTTAGTGGCTATGCCAAAAATTCTACACGTGATAAACATAAAACAAATGGAATTTCTAAGTGTGACTACTGGCTAAGTCATGCTAGCCTTTATTTTTTATTCATACTTGGAAAATTACTATCAGAGCTTGGTGTGGTGGCACACACCTGTAATCCCAGTGGCTCAGGAGGCAGAGGCAGGAGGATCACAAGCTCGAGACCAGAGGCAGTCTGCATAACTTAGCGAGACCCTGTCTCAAAAAAGTAAAAAAAATGAGCTGAGAGTGTAGCTCAGTGGTCCAGCACTTGCAGAGCATGCAAGTGCAAGGCCCTGGGTTCAAACCCCAGTACCAAATAAATAAATATAGAAAGAAAAGAAAAGAAAATTACCATCAGAAGTGGACCAGTTGTACAATAAAATATTGTTAAGCCCTCTAGCCTAGTTATTTTCAGTACAGTCTTAGAATCATCCATGAAGCTTTTTCAAAAAATCCCTGAGCCAAACTTCACCACAACCTGCTCCCTTCAGAATTTTTTCAGATAATTCCAAAGTGCAGCCCAAAGTAGGAACAATTATTCTCTCTAATGTCTAAAGTGTGGTCCTCTGCCCAGGATTGTATGCATTAAGTAGGAAAGAAATTAAAAACACAAATCAACAAGAAACAAGCCATATATACTCAAATATACAATCTGGTATGTATGTGCCCAAGAAGTCATCAGCACAACCAGCATAATGAGGTGTATTAGTCAACAGTCATCATTGTAGCAGAAAAACCAACCCAATCAAATTTATGTGGGAAAAGGCTTATTGGGAACTCACAGTTAGAGAATCAGTCCATAATGGTGACTGGGCAGGCATGACAGTGGCGGCTGCAGGGCCTGCAGTAGACAATCCCACAGCATGGTGAACCAGGAATTGAGAAAGACCAGGGCTGCATGTCCAGGCTAAACACCCACCCTGAGGGAATTTCTTTTGTCCTAACAAAAAAGTCAAGGCTCTCTTTCACTGAAGCTTAATTCTTCAACAAGTAAGGCCTCCTGGTCTGAACCAGCCCTGTCCCCAGTGATCTGAGACAAGCTGCAGCTTTTCCCTCTCTGAACTGCACATTTTTTCAGATCTTTTTTTCTGTTCTGTGATTTTCTCTATTTTTCCATAAATCTTGCTGAATTTAAGCAGTAACCAAGCCATGCCCCCTATATCTCAACACCCTCGTGATATTTCCTCTGTCAAGTTGATTAGTTCATAACTTTTTTTATTGGAAATTTTTAATGTACACGTTAATGTGATTCATTCTGACATGCTTTTTATTGTGACATTTTCATATAAGCATTTTGTTGTACATTACCCTCTTGTGCACTTCCTCCCCCTGTCCCACCCCCCCCCACCAAAGACCTGTCTTCCATTTGCTTGTCTTTTTATGGTAATATTTTTTTAATATATCCTTGCGTTCCAATTATGTTTCAGATCAAAACTTTTCCTGTAGTGAACTTTCTTCTTACATTGCCAGTACTATTACATGAATTTTCTGGCCCTTCTATATTAATGCCATTCTTTGGTATTATTGGTGTTATTATAATTATTTCCTAGACTATTAAAGTTGGGCTGTTCACCCTGAGGTCACCCTCTCTCCTATTCCTCACTCCTCCTTGTTCTTCCTCTCCCCCGTTTCCTTTCCCAGGATTTCTTCCTTTTGCTAGATCTCTCCCTCCTTCTTTTGTGTTCCCCAGATTTTCCTCCTCTGCTAGGTCCACTTTAGCTTTTTTTTTAATTATTTTTTTTATTATGTTCTGACCTCCACATAGGATTTTTTCCTTCTATTCAGCCTCACTCAAAATCTTTAGAGAATGGACAAAATACGGACAATCTCTTTGCTAGAATACAGTATGGATTGCCTCCAGTCCAATGTCCAATGTTGTTGTTATTGATAAGATGCCATCAAAATCCAGAGAATCATTAGGGAATACTTTCAAAACGTATATTCCAAAAAAACTGGAAACCCTTGATGAAATGATCAGAGTCCACAGCATACAGGGGTATAACACTTGTGGGTTTGAACTCTGTAAAAAGTAATCAAAAGACCAAAGTAGGAGCTTCCTGGAAAGGTCTCAGGGAAGAGAAAAGAGTTCTCAAGATAAGCAGAGGGAGCAGCTGCCATGCAGGAGAGAAGAGGGGGATAAAAGGCACAGCTCAGGGATACATTGCCCATTCTAGTGTTTTTCAGAATGAAGTGCTCAAGGGGCTTCTTCAGATGTCACCCTGAAGTTGAATCAACCCAAGAGGGTCTTGGGTTAGTTCTCTTATAGGAAAGACAATGGCTTGGAACATTGGTGGATCAGTTCTTCTTGAAGTGTTCCCCAGAGAACCTAGGTTTGTTCCATCTTACCCAGAAATGGGGTATAGAAAAGCAGGAAAACCCTGCTCTTCAGTGCCAAAGGCACTCATAGAAAGCTGGGGG